>JAGDQP010036026.1:0-15274 GCA_022664845.1 Lepisma saccharinum | reverse complement strand
TGAACGCGCAGTTTTTCTTCAAATATGTCACAAGCGACCCCACGACTAAAACATACTGTTTTCAAAGAGAATTTATTGCAACAATATGCTGCTATGAAAATCTGAATTCTGAGAATTTAACGCAGTTATGCCAGTTTTTTAACATTGCATGAATATTTTATACGATGCACGTCCTTTTAACACTGTTTTTAACTTTGGATTTGTTCGATTGGGATGCACTAGCTGCACTATAGTATAAGGAAGTACAGAAAGTGTCAGCGAATGTAACGTCACAGCGTATATTCGTGCAACAAGTCGACGAGACATACTCACACATACACTGGAAACAAAAAAACTATTATCAATTTTCTGCACCCAGCTACACAGAAAGTACTTGCACTAGGTCGAACAACAAAGGTGTAGTAGCGCCCTCGCCACTAGAAACCAAAGTTTATCCTAGTGCGCATGGGTGCAAGAAGCATGTCTAGTTGGAACGGAGCCTGCGATAAAGGCTATGGGGCTTGTCATTTTACAAAATTATTAATCTCCATCCAATATGGCGGATTTCGAGATGGCAGTCACGTTGATAAGGCTCCTACTCTAAATAAAGCTCCTTCCCAGCATTCCACATTTGTGTGTTACGATCCTTCATTTCTTTGTCGATTTGTGAAGTACCAGGTGTACTGGGGACTTGAATCATCCTGTATTAAAAGAACGGTATATTGCTACAGTGCATTCGGTATAACACTTGATTTAATTACAATAAATGACCAAGTGTCATTTAAATAAAAACTCACAAGTTTAAAAAATTGTGAAGAGTTTGTAAATGAGAAGCATATGTATTCAGACAAAACATTAATTTGTATGAACAAAACACTTACGAGTAACTCCTTTTTTTTCAGTCCAAGCTCCAAGAGTGTTGGACATGATTGACTTCCACGAGAAGTATACTCCCCCACCTCCTCCAGAACCTGGACAGAAACGTACACCCGAAGAAATTGAAGCAGAGCTCAAGGAACAGGAGGAGTTGCTCGAGAAACTGGCACTCATCACAGTGAAGTAAGTAGATAAGCAGGGCAGTAGGGTTAACTTTCGACGTTTAGAATCTTGTCGAAGTTCTTCCAATATTCCAGTGAATTCTAAAGTATACACTTTGTTTCTGAGAAATATTGCAATTTTCGGTCCAACTTATCCCTTTGCGACAAAAAATTACTAAAATATTTCGTACCACAACAACCCGTAGAAATTTTGGGTTTTGGTAGTTTCTTTATTGTAGAGAGATGTGTGCAGTGTTGCTGTCGCCCGCCCGGTACGTTTTCAAACGTCAGGAAATGCCCTGACTCTGTATTTATTATTATTATTATTATTATTATTATTCAACATGTTTTTTATGTAGAAGGTATCTAGAAACACATTACAGACTAAATCGGGACGTCTGGTAGCCTTACACTAGAAATATACTGTATATTTACTGTCCGTGCCATTTTTTAGTTCAAAACCACAACAATTTCAGGCAGCGTTCCGCAAACTGTGGTCTGCGGACCACTGGTGGTTCTCGAATTCGAATTTAATTTTTTAAAGATCTTCAGGAAACTTTAGCTCAGGCCGATGGGGTGAATGAATTGGTGGAATGAAGTGCAGGAAACAGGAGCATCCCGAGAAAACCCACGCACGCGGTGTTTGTCCACCACAAAGTCCACATGGCATGAGCACGGATCGAACCGATGACCCTATCACCAGAGGTAAGCGCTCTACCAGCAAGCCACCGCGGCCCGAAGGTGGTTCTCGAGGTCTGCTCTTGTGGTTGTCTGAATCTAGACTAGATTGAGTATTAGTCAGAAAAGACTCAAATCAAGCTTAAGTGAATCACACAGTATAGTTGAAACTCAGAAAGAATAATTTCATTTTGGCCCGTTAGTAAACATTAACAATTCAAAAATTGGAGAATTATACGCTTGCTCGTTCGTGTGAGGATAAACGCACCCTTACTTTACACTGATTGTGATCGACAGGTTTTTTGCGGGTAAAGTGTACGAGAAAAGAAGAGACTATACAAATTCTATTCTTAAAGATGGCTGTCATTGCCCAATCACCTGGTGTATTGAGAAAATGGAACGCTAGTGCAGTGGAATCGGCACAAAAGTCTAACATTGCCCAATCACCTGGTGTATTGGGAAGATGGAACGCTTTTATAGTGGAATCAGCATAAAAGTCTATCATTTAGTTTATGGCTAATAGACCCATAAAATATTAATTTTAACCTTGAATCATAAAACATAAACGAATATGTATTTTCTTCCAGATATTAATCTTAATATAAAATTAAGGGAATATTAATTAATATTGTTCGAAAATATTAGTAGGCTATAGGCTACCGCTATTAATATACAGTATAACTCAAAACGTTAAAATATTATAAAAATTGTTTTCGATGAAGGCAAGAGTAGGGTGGTCCGCAGAACCTCCCAACGAATAGAATTGATCGGCACTTGAAAATAGTCTGCAGAGCGCTGATTTAAGGAGTTTCGACTTTCGGCAGATTTTTACTAAAAATTGATGAAATTTGCTTCCTGGTATATGTCTTGGTTGACAAGTACAGTTGATAATTCTTGTTGCAGTAGTGGCATTAGTGTTATCATTGCTATACTGCAAATATACATATACATAAATGTGCACTGTTCTTGTCACACTTATACTCGAACACACTATTCGTGAATCAAGCGATCCGCTACTATTTTTCCTCCACTACACTACTGAATGTGTAGCCAACATACTATCTCCTATCAATGTATTCTCAATCCAAGTCGCTTCTCATTGCCCTCACGAACCTGTATCAAAACTGACGTTTAAAGTACCCACCAGGAATCGAACTCGGGTCTCTTTGTAACCTAGATTAAGGTGATAAGTCCTAGTGAAGATATCATCTTCCCGCTCAATGAGCTCCAATTTTCTCGGCTAAACATCTGAATTTAACCCTGTTCGTACCCCGTACCACAACGTTGAAATCTCTGCTTAGAGCAATACTTTGTGAATAAGAAATAATCGGGACGGGCGTAAGCCATAGCGCTGTTACCATAGTGCTATAAGGGAATACATATTGTTTATATGTTATCGACTCTGACACTCATTAGATTTTATCTATCTTGTCGTGTATAAATGAGAAAGAGTTGTTTTATTTAATAACAGGCACATAATTATGTTTCTGCAAGTAAGAACATTATTACCGTTCTCCAAGTGAGGAATCAGCATAGGTGTCGAACTTGTGGCGTTTATAACAACTGGCGTTCTTCACTTACGAAAACCAATGACAACACCATTGCCTTGAAGTTTAGAACAAGTGTGAAATAAGCTACATTTTAAATGCTGATAAAATATCATTTTCATATTGCAGAAACATGAACAACATAATCCAAATTACTAAGTGATTGGGCAATGATAGACTTTTGTGCCGATTCCACTACACTAGCGTTCCATTTTCTCAATACACAAGGTGATTGGGCAATCTTAGACTTTTATGACGATTCCAGTACAAACGCGTTCCATTTTCCCAATACACCAGGTGAGTGGCAATGTTAGATTTTTGTGCCAATTCCACTACACTAGTGTACCATTTTCACAATACACCAGGTGATTGGACAATGTTAGATTTTGTGCCGATTCCACTACAAAAGCGTTCCATTTTCCCAATACAGCAAAGCAAAGTCCCTTCCTTGCATTAACTTACTTCAATTCATTTAATTCTACAGACAATCGGGATAATTTATATTGTCTTCAACTTGATGCCTTTTTGCATGACACTATCACAACTTTAGAAAAAATATTCGTGCAATTCATTTCCTACTTATTGTTCATGATAGTCAGTACATTCTCGCATTGCATGTAGTGCAATTTTAAATACAGTGCATCAATAAACAACCTTGAGGAATATTTATGTAATTATGTAATCTATCTTCAATATTACCAGACAAGGTTGTTTGTATCATAAACAAATACAAGAAATGATTGACTAGTTAAGATAGCTTTTTCATAACTTTATAATCAAACAATTATATCAATGTAATCATAAAAGGTAGAAATTAAATATATATATATATATATATATATTTGTCAACAAAAAAAGACCAAAGTTAGGTTAAATTGCATAGCATTGTAAACATGTTGGAAAATTAAAGATGGTCAACTGGTCATACAATCTATAAGATGAAGTCTATAAACTACATTAAAAAAAAACCTTCTAAATCGTTGGATTGCAAATACAGATTCTATTTCCGGAATTTTTAAAATACAGATATTGAAAATCTGGATTTTTTTCATCTATGATACCAGAAACAGTCCAGCTTTGGACACAGATTTTTTTTTTTAATTTTAAGCTTACTTTACTAGTTCTCAGTAATCTGTAAGATTGGAGGTAATGATAAATACTTTTACGTGTTATATTTATAGTGATTTCACTCGTATCATGATATTTGGTAATATCCTATTTTAATGAGCAGAATATCTCAGACTTCTTGGAAAGTCGACAAAAATTAAGGTTCTTATGTGATACATCAATTCAGGAAGAGGTTCAGATCAGATATTAGAAAAAAAAACAAGAGGTGAATGTTCCTTACATTTCTATCTATATCAAAATATCTAAATTTCCATTGTGATATGTTACGAGAAATATTAACATGTGCAAAAATTTACTACAAACAATCTTGTTCTACGTAGTCGTGGCTGGAATAATACAATTTACAAATCATAGAAAACGTTTTGAATTCGAGAAAGTTTTAATCCAAGCAAATTCAAGTCCTATTTTTACCAAACGGTCTAGACTCCACTAATCAGGTTTGATGAACTCGAGATTCCAATCCGAATTGCAAATCAGGAATTTATAAAACCGGATTTCAGACCCCAATTCCGGATTCTATAAATTCTGAACTTTTGTCCATACTTATTTTAAACATATTTTAAGAGTACACAAGTGTTCTTCAATTTCACTGCATATGACTGTAATAAATGATTCGTTTTCACTTACATCATTACGATGATCTAAAACCCCACATTCTTGCTTTCCATTTCGAACACTTTTTCTCTTTTATTAAGATGCGGACAGAAAAAAGAAAGTCTACACTTATATTGCACTTAGTATTACGTGTTACTATGATAATGAAAATGCCCAATCAACGATGATAATTAAAACCTTCACACTCGAAGATACTAACGGTACACAGTTTGTGTTGGTTTGCGCTGCGTAATGTACAGAGAAATAAAATGAAAGCTAGGATATTATAACAATACGGCCTTGTATACATCTTGAATAAAGAAAACACCTATTTCTGACAAGGCTAAGAACTACAAAAAGAAACTAAAGCGTAGCAGTTTCGGAAGTATACCACAGCCTTCTTCAGACTGTACTACACATCCTCTTTGAAGATGTGTAGTACAGTCTGAAGAAAGAGGTGATATACTTCCGAAACTATTACGCTTAAGTTCCTTTTTGTAGTTATTAAAGTATTGTCAGAAATCTGTTTCCTTTAGTGGAAACGGTGCAAGAATTGAACAGAGAAAAAAAAGTGGTCCAGTGTCAACTAGAGCATTCTTTCGACAGTAAGACAGATATTATAAATCATTTTGTTAAGGAATGATGTGGCCAAAGTTAGGTTTAGCCTTTAGAAGACTCTGAGGAAGATAGCTATTGGGCATTGGGCGAAAAGGAAGCTAGGATCAGGTCGCACAAGGACGAAATTGGACAGAAATGAGAAGCGAGTTTTGCAAAGGATCCTGTACACCAAAGTTCGCATCAAATACTTATTTTATTCATGATTCGTAGATCAATTCACGGATTAAGTTAACTCAGGCTTAAAATGTTTTGTGCAACTGACCCTAAGGACCTAAGAGCCAGGTGCACAAAACTTTATAATCCTTAGTTAATATCATCCACGAATTAGTCTACGAGTGATAGATACAATAATATAGATACCGAATTCCTATTCTCGCCTTCTCTTCCGTGCCACCTGGTGTTAGTCCAGCCCAACGAGTTCAACAATTTACCTCATAGAAACCTTCTATGTTCGTTTAGTTTTAATAACAAATTGATATTTTCGTTGCAATGATCTTAGTGTTTATAATCCATGATAAAAAAATATGCAATATGACGGAAAATATGATAAATTTATACTTTTAAAAAAACTGGAAAAATCTCGAAAATATTCTTGGTCTATTTCTCAGATAAGCGCCCCTCCTCACGGAAATACTGAATCCGGCCCTGAGTTATTTGTGAGCTAAAATATTCTGTGCAACTTGCCCTAAATGTTTCAATTGATTCTGATTATTGTATTCTTCTTGTAGGTTACCCAATACTGTCTTTTGGCTCGAACCACCAATGATGGTGCGATGGGATGCAGAGAAGAAATATTGGAGCACCAGTGATTTCTATGACGTCAAATTTAACGAAGACAAACAGACAATCACGTTTCGTACCGGCGAGATGGGACTGATGGCACTGGCCACTTATCGCTACGCTAATTTACCTTATCAAACCTGGGAAATGAAACCTTCTTCGGAGGGTGGGGTTGTCCTTAGCATTACAGCAGCTGTACTTCTCGTGGATCTGTATATGAAAGTAAGCTATTAAACTAACTGAAAATAATATATATATATATTTTAATGGAAGCCAAAAAGGTTCATAGATAATATCTAGTATCAACAATTTTGAAATTCTAATGAAATTTTGTATGTAATAACAAGACCACATGAGAGTTCCAATAAGACAAATCCTATGTACATACCACTTCCGGTTATCATGGAAAACGCGTCCAAAAATGACCACTTCGGGATTCTAATTTTTATAGTGTTGTTTAAAATAAATTGTGATATCTCAAGAACGGCGGAAGCTATCAAATCCAAATTTCCTAGTAAAAATATTAATATAATGACCATGTTACAATGTAAACCGAAAGACCATATCTTCAACCGCCTTGGAGATAAAAATTAGTGTTCTTATGTAAACGTAAAATTTTATTTCTACAAAATGCACTTTTCCCAGAAAACTCTGTGTTGTTTAACCATCAGCCCACACTAGCTACAAAACGATACTTCGCTCAAATAATCTTCATGAAATGTAGAAGAACATATTCAAAACTCATTTTGTAACTGATGTGGGCTGGTTGTTAGAAGAAATATTTTATACTCTAAAGGTCGACTCTATACCTCACGTCGAATTATATGTTTGAAATTCAAATAAATAGGCTACCATATGTCCGAAAGTTCTTTAGATATCCAAACCACATTTTGTGTGGTAAGTACGGATAATATGAACACAACACAATCAAAATTTCTAGTTGACAACTTTAGCCGTGTTTGAAATAGAAAATATTTGCTGCTTATCTCGCTGACTCCAGGAAAACGGACGCTAAAATAGCGGAACATATGCTGAAAAACAGCATCGAAGAAATGCGAGCATGACTTCAAGAGGAGACATTTTCGTCGTCAATAGAGGCTTCATCTTCTAACTTGTTTCCAATCTGAAATGTCCGAGTTCCTGAAGAAAGGACAAAACAGCTCACGACCTTGGAGGCAAATAAATCAAGGATAGTACGGTGGGTGGTGAAATCTGTAAACGGCAGAGTTAAGTAGTGGAAGCCTCTGGATCATGTAATACTCAACACATAAATAGGTAATATAGGAGATTACGTCCGCATCGCGTGTGCCATTTGTCCGCCTATCGTCCTGTCCTTGTGAGAGACACGTTTGCCGATGACTATATCGCAAGAAAGATGTAGTCGCTTGTTGAGAAAACTAATGTTTTACAAGAAACTCAATAATGAACTTTGGGATAGACGGAAAGCCAACTTAGTAGTTATGACTGTAGCTTCAAAGCCTGATTTTCCTGTGTTGTCCGAAGATCAAATACGGGATCTTATGCTTGGCGTATATCAATTGAAGCAGGCACCTAGCTATACAGCCGAACATTTCACAGATGAGGCGCTTACGAAGTATTCATTGACAAGTAGCAACATTCGATTTTGCGAGTTCAATCGCAACATGCAAAGAAATACAATCTATGGACTTCATACGACAAGACCGATATTGAACGATGGTACTGTCAATGCAGAGTGGGAGCAAGGACGATTAGTTGTTATGCTCATGTGCTATCAGTCGTTTGGTGTCTGAGTTACAATCTCCATTCGAATAGTGCTCTAAAACAACAAGATCTCGGGTGCTGGAAGAAGTACTAGACGCTGCCGAAACCTCTGAGTAAGTAGACGTGGACTGCGAAACTGATGATGACAATTAGCCTACTCCTAGATGCTTATTTCACTACGTTCAGCTTTTTATTTTGTCAAAATTTATTTCAAAGTGTTGTGAACTACGGGCATTAACATGATCTACATTACTCTAAAATGTTTATTTTATATTGTTTAATGGCCTTGTGCTTTAAATGGCTCTGACTAAAGAAATAGTTTCCTCATAAAGTGTTTTATAATTCGTAAAATTAAGCGTTATTATACAGCAAATATTTTCTGCTTCAAACGCGACTGAAGGTATCAACTATAAATTTTTATTGTCATATGTTCACGGTATCCGTACTTGTCACACAAAATGTAGTTTGGATATCTTAAGAACTTCCAGTCTTATGATGGTTTATTTAGCTGAATTTCACACATATACTTCGAAGTGAGGGATTCGTGTTTAGAATATAAAATGTTTCTTCTAACCTTTAGCCCCCATCAGTTAGAAAATGATTTTTGAATATGTTCTTCTACATTACATTGAGATTATTTATTTATTTGTGCACCTTCAACAGAGATGTACATCTCCAGGTAAAGAAGGCATATACAGTTTACTATTACAAGATACTGTAATACAAAAATAAATTAAAAGATAGAAATAAGAATACAAATTATTATTTAAGAGAATATTTGAGTGACGTATCGTTTTGCTACTAGTTGGGGCTAATGGTTAAACAACACAGAGTTTCCTGGGAAAAGTTCAGTTTTTGATAGGTGAAATTGAACGTTTACATAAGAACACTAATTTTTATCTCGAAAGTGGTTGAAGATATGGTCTTTCGGTTTACATTGTAACATGCTCTATATATTTATATTTTTCATAAGAAATTTGGATTTGATAGCTTACGCTGTTCTTGAGATATCACAATTTATTTTGAACAACACTATAAAAATTAGAATCCCGAAGTGGTCATTTTTGGACGCGTTTTCCATGATAACCGGAAGTGTTATACACATAGGATTTGTCTTATTGGAACTCTCATATGGTTTTGTTATTACATACAAAATTTTATTAGAATCCTTTATGCGTAGTTCTCCTTTCTTTGTACTGCAGGAAGAGTTTAAATATAAGTGTCTTCACTCTTTATGTATGATACGGTATTCTTTCAAATAGCAATTTTTCATTAAAATCATTATTGTAAGTGAGGTCAGTAGGTCACTAAAATTAAAATATATTATTACGTAGTCTAGGATATACATGCTATCAGTGTTACTCTAGTATCTGTTTCTATAAAATTACATTTCAACTGTTATAATCAAAAATCAAGTTACTCACCAATTCTATATTTATTGTACTACAGTCACAGTCAGGGAAACCATCAGATATAGTGAAATGTTTGCTCATTTGTACTAGAATAGTGTGTAGCAAGTAAGTTGAGATTATTATTATTAACTGGGGTTATGCCTGGGAAGCATGCAAACCTTTACCATTACTTTTACTTCTTTGTGTAAATTCTCTAGATTGTATGTTGAAGAGATTCCTTCGCACCTTCTCTCCTTGCTTGTTTCCTATTTTATTGGACTAGTACACGTCAAACACTAAGTCCATTTGAGCTATGTCTCTGCAGTTTAACACAATAAGGCCATTCCATCAATAATATTGATTTGTTTGGAGAAATCATGTATGTTGTCACATTTAACACATTTCGTATTGCTCGACACATTAAAACCTCCTTTTATCACAGGTGATTTCGTTGGTTGCTTCAAGTGACCGTCGGATGTTGGTATAGTTGGAGGCGCTGTTTCTTTCAGCTATGCTTTCTTTCAACCACACCCCCGGAAGAATTAGTCTCAACACTTGTATTATACATAAACACTCAAAATGGTGGGGCGTACAGTGACAAGCAAGTAATTTTCTCCCGTTATAAAATATCCAACCAAGGCTTAAACTTCATCCACAAAAGTACGTAACCTCAAAACGGCCAGTGTAGCTTACACTTCCATCAGAAAATGACCGAATTTTAAGCGTAAAATAACTTGAACGTTCACCGACGAAACACTTTGGCCAGTTTCAGCCAATTTTCAGTTAACGTTAAGTCATTACAAGAAAAATGTTAAATTTTAAAATGGAGTTAAGGTTACCAGTCTTTCCACTAAAGGGCTTACACTATATCCACATTTAAGAGTAAATACAACAAAACGCTAATTTTCGATTTTTGTTTCTCCATAAAGCGGAGTAACTTTCATCCATTTCGTGTTTCCACATTTTACAGTGTACATTATTTATAATTTTCGTGAGCCCCCCCCCCCACGAGCCCCCGCCCGAACGAAATCTTCTGTAAGAAACACTGGTTGGAGGATACTGTAAGAGCTTGTGTTGAACAAGATTTTGAATATTTTATGACCAGTGGGTTATGGCAAATAAACGTTAAATAATTGTTTTGATGCATATCTGTGGCGTTATATTGGAAAGTGTTTTACGGTAGACATGCTGGAAAAGGAATTTTACAGTGTTTAGTTACATAAGAGAAAGTAACACTCCTTATCAGTTACAATAAAATACCACTTCTGTTATGAACTCTTCGCACACAGCTTAAGCGTTAAGAGAAAATCTGAGACTTGTCCACCTACCACAAGTTCACTGAAAATAGTTCGCAAACAATGACATCCATCTGAATACTGAAAGGGGGTTATCATGTTTTTCCATGAATTATATCATAGCGTCCAATTTTCCACAGAAGGAGAATAGCGTGTCTGCAGTACGTAATGCTATTGATTTAGTAACGAAAGAATACAATATAAACATATACAAATAACACCATTAAATACTGTGTCAGGTATAAATAAAGTACAATGGAAAAACATATAACAAACCCATGTCATTACAATTGTAATAAAAAGCACATCACTCGCAACAGCTTGAACGGAAACTGAAGAACCAACGGAGATGGACAAGCAACAGAGATGATACGTACGTTTGCATTGCTTGGGCAGGCAAACTATCATGGCGCACGACCGCCTCCTTAAAAACATAGTTGCTGGACTGTTCTAGGGATCACTATTTCAATTTGGGAAAGTTTGTATTTTTATATAGATGTTGTTACAAATATGTTACTGATAAATGAAGGAAAATTTACATTTTTTACTCTGAAAAATATTTTTTGCCATTTCCTTGTAAAAATTCTTCCCCCAGAATGTTTGAGTAAGAATTATTGACGTACTTTGTTTAATAAGCACGATACAACCAATTCCTTAATTGGTCTTTTCCGTGACTTAACACCCCTTCAGTTCTCGACCAGCACCGGGGACGAGACATTGTTTTCTATAGTCCCTAATGTTTCCACTACTAAAACCAAAAGTCACAATCTCTGACCCTTCTCAGTACATACTCTACATAAGCTAGTGCCCCCACCATAAGGGTTACGTGGCAGAGCCGCCGTGGCTGAACCTCGCCCGCTTCAATAAAGACATTTTCAATTTAATATTGAAACATTGAAGATCTCATGAATAAATTGAATATCAAATATTTCGATTCATAACTGTTAATAGTACATGTAAACATTTACATCAAATTAAGAAGAGAATTTTTTTGTTCCAGGATGGACTGGTGTGCCTGAAACAGCTGCAAAATACTCCTAATAAATCTTTGAACCACATTGTTGGTAAATTTTACAAACCATCTCAGCTAATGCGAGTAAGTTGATAGAAAGTGTTGATTATTATATCAGTTTATTTATTCTGAATCTGTTCCATGATACATAGTAAGATATTCTAATGCTTTGTTTAGATTTAACCCTTACGATGGATAGAATTTTGGTTGTAACTAACTTCCGTTTAGACTATGAAACGTAACTTGGTTTTCTTGTTATATTCAGTTGTCACGGGTGCTGCCATCTACTGAGTATCACAGAACTAAATAAAGGTTACACGACACGGAGGTTTAAATTATAAAATAATCAACATAAATCATTTGGTTGTAGCATAACATTTAGTTGTAGATTAGTCGTGCCATTATTCTTCTACACTATTAAACTGATATTCATGACTAGAATGCTGTAGATTTCGATAACGAAAGAAATGAACTCATGAAGTGAGGCCTCGCTTAACGCCATCGTACGCTGACACTAGTAAAATTAAAAACTCGCGTTTGAGGTAACTTGCGTTTATATCACTATGATAGAATAATCCACGGCAGCCTTCACCGTGGTAAGATGTTCGTAATGTAAACAAACCATAAAACAGGTTGAGTAACAAGTAAAGAAGAGGCGAATTTGGTAACCATAGGAAGAGTGAGTAGCTGCTTACTGAGGCAAATTTTAATGGCGGCATTTTCTTTCATAATAGAATGGCCTCTTCCGGATAAATGATAAGTTATTATTCGGTTCATTAATTAACCCGATATCTTTTGAATGCGGGAACCTTCTTGCAGTCGATTATGGAGACCTCTACCAATTTGGTTCTTTCAAATTTTCAAATTGAATTGACTACATACCGCAGTTTTCATAGTTTTGGGTTATGGTATAACTTTTATTGATAATTGTTAGTAGTTTATGATATGGCGTTTTTATTCCAGGTAACGTGTATATTTATTAATGTTGAAAAGCATAACAAACAAGAATCAAATCAAAGTTCGTTTCTAATGAGTTCTCATTTTATCATCAGTATATGAAATCAGTGATGAAATTTTACGAACCTCGCGAGGCCGGACCTCGACCTTAAACAAGGTCGAAGTTGAGTGAGGTCGAGGTTTAAATTCGATCGCGAAGTCAAGGTTAAGTGAGGTCGAGGTAGAAGTCCGATCGCGAGATCGAGGTTAAGGGAGGTCGAGGTCGAATTCCCGTCGCGATGTCGGGTGCAAATATACACCTATGTAGTCATCTATCTCGGGAAATAGCGGAGCTCGAAGAAAATGCTTCGGATTTGGATAAGAGGCTGATTTATTATCCCGTTTTAAATCTTTCAAGGCAACAGCTTTCGTTTATGGAATTTTTGTACTATATGCACTCAGGCTCATACTAAATGAAAACAGACGCACAGAAACTGACTTCAAATTTAGATTTAGAGACCTTTATTTGTGAGTTTGTTTTAATTTGCTACGGCTACAACCATCTCTTACCGTATTTTTCACTAGAAATGTGCAGTCTCCATGGCACGCTTACGATTAAATAGGTAGAGAGAGATTGCTCTCAGATTTCTGTTTAGATGCCTTGATTTGCTTTCCCGTTTTCAATTTAATGAGACAACATCCTTTTTACGTTGTATTTATGCACTACATGCACTCATATTTTATTTATCTGCATTTCTTTTAGACACTAGCACTTCAAACAGACTAAGTGGTTCCACTGAATCAAAAGAAACAAGGCTCAGATAGCACGTGAGCTTGCAACAAGATTGTCAGTCACTTGCTTTGAGCTTGTCATACATGATATTGTGTTGTACTCAATAAACAAGCATAAAACAAACTTGTTGGAGCAACAAACGTAGCTTGGTTGTTATCACTAAGCTAATTCAAGATTGTTTTAACAAACAGTTAAGCCAGAAAGCTTTTCTACTTGAAATTTATTTTAGTTTTGTTTTGTTGCAGTTCTGCTGTGGTCTCAGTGCGATCAAGTCCCATCACGAGGCACGAATATTCGTCGTAAACTTATCCTCGACAACTGTCACCCTTTTACTACAGACATCAGATGAACGGAGTATAAATAACGCTTTTGAAAATCAGCTAGGGTGTCTAATTGCGTGGTCACGTGACTACCGCATTGGATTCTAATGATTCTAGGATCCATTCCCACACAAGGAAACATTTTTTTAAAGTAGTACATTATGTTTTTGTTTTTTCTTGTTCTGTCCATCCTTGATTCTTGCAAACTAGAGTACTTGATTCAACCTTGTTTAAACCTTTTTGGGTTGATTTGCTAACCTTGCCTCAAGTTGTCCCACTTGTCAAAGCTTGATTCACTTTTAAGTTAGGTCTAAATTGCTATGTTTGGGTAAATCAAGGCATGACAAGTCTAATTTGAAGTCAGTTTCTGTCTGTTTGCTTTCGTTTGGGTGGCAGTATGCGTTAGAATCCATGTCCATATAGTGCCAGAATACCTCAAAGGAAGATTTTAGCCAAACTAATATAGTAAATGAAGGTCTCTAAACCCAAATTTGAACTATTTTCTTGAAGCTTTCGTTATTTTCCGAGATAGTGACTGTGTAAAACGCAAGGGTAGCACAGACAAGGTATGGCTATACAGACCAGTAATTTAGCGATATATTGCCAATTTGAAGCAGACAATGTTGTATTTCGTGGACCATAGACTGAAGAACCTGAACTACCACAAAATAGGTAAATAGCCCAGAGGCGTTAGAAAATACTCCACGATTAATGAATTTGATTTCTTGGAGCCAATCATAGCTAACTTTTTACCTGTCGTGCTTTTCGTGCCAGCAACGATGCTTTTAGAAAACTGATTTAGTCATAGTATATGTGAGGCTTTTGCGTACAGGGAACAGGGAGGTGAAGCCTGATAAGGCATATGAATGTACTTTCTCTTCTGTAGTAGAAATAAAAACCAGAAAGAAAAATATAGATATACAGAGCAGAAGATTCCTTCAACAGTGGCACCGCAATTCGTGCACTGGTGCAAGTGCAGTGGTGGCATCACTGATTGAAGGTTTTGGTTGCAGTTGGTAATAGCTGTATCATACCCAATCAGTTCCGCTTTTTAAAATTTATTTATGGCTTTTAGGCATCTCAGGCAAATATAGGATGGGGGTAGTTGACCAGGGCTTGGTAGGTACCATCCCGGCTTTGCCCAACATGACTGCGGTAAGGCCCTGGAAAATCTGCTGCAAATTTGTGATGTGTTCCAGCGTTTATTCAGCTGCTGTGGATCATATCAACATGCACGGCAGTGCATGAGCCAAGTTCTTCACGTCAGAAAACGTTAGCACTGCCAGAAGCATGTTATACAGGAACAAGAGTTTATGGCAAAATCGACGATTTGGGGGCCCCGTAAGAAAAAAGATGTTAAAGATAGGAATATGAGCTTTTGCCGTTAAGGAGATATGGTAAATATGTGCAGATGTACAAAATT
>JAGDQP010036025.1:0-19260 GCA_022664845.1 Lepisma saccharinum | reverse complement strand
TCCAACTGATCATTACCATCGTCCACCGTAGTTATGTCTTGCACATAATCATATTCATTAGCCTCACAAATCACTGCAGAGTCATTTAACACTGCGTCATTATCACAATCACTATTCGTGTCACTATATTCAGTACTTGTATCCGCAATGTCACACTGTATAGGTTTAATATAATTTAAATTGAAAAATTGTACGGCCTCATTTGGCATAATGTTAGTAGGTTCGTCTTGCATTAATTCATAGTAGTACTCCCACGCCAATTGACGGTCTTCTATACTTGTAAAAAAAACATAATGTCCTAGCTGAATAATGTCCCTTGCAGATGCACATGCCTCGAGTATAGTTTGTTGATCATTCCAAAAATAATACAGCAAGTAATGAAATAATATGTCACATTCACGTTTCTCCGGTTCAAACCCAAGTAATCGATAATATGCAAGGTGACAAAAGCACTCCAACACAGCCTGTGATTCATTATACCCCCCCGAATTTCTTGTGCACAAAGCATAGCGTCAATGGCATTGTTCATGGCAGTCTTCCAGCCAAGCCAGATGCAACACACACGTCCAAACAGACTCCGTACTATACAGTGCAATCGTTATATATATATATATATATCAAAATCCACAAAGACTCGCAACCATGCCAGCTTAATTATGTATAAGCCATTTAATGCTAGTCGGCATATCTATGTTATTATACATTGAACGTACATTCAATCCTAAAACAGTTATTCATCTACTAGCCTTTACCTGGATTCGAACGTCTGTTCGATCTTGATCTACGGCAATTGAATAAAACATTTGTCAAAATTCATACCGCAACTAGCTTTACTTACATTCGCACATCGGTTCAAATTTTAATTTATGGCAAGCCAATACAACTTTTGCTAACATCGACTAGCTTTTTCATCTTTACCGGGATTCAAACACCGGCTCGTTGTTCATTTACACCAAGCGAATACAACTTTTGCTAATATTTAAACCACGCCTTTACCCGGATTCGAACGTCTGTTCGTTCTTGATCTACGGTAATTGAATAAAATATTTCTTAATATTCTTAACCCAACCAGCTTTCTTAATCTTTACTTGGATTCGTACACCGACTCGTTTTTTTCATTTCCCACAAGTGAATACAACATTTGCTAACGTCAACTAGCTTTTTTAATCTTTACCTACAATTGAACATCGGCTTATTAATGATTTACGCCAATAATACATTTGTCAATATTCGAATCCCAACTAGCTTGGTAATTCCACGGTTCAATTCCAATATCGGCTTGTTCTTGATCTACGACAAGTGAATATATCCTTTCCCAATATTCAAACCTCAACATGATTATTATTCTTTACCCGGACTCGAACACCGACTCGTTCATCATTTATGCGGCGTGCATACAACCTTTGCTAACACCAACTAGCTTTTTTAATCTCCAGCTCCTTTACTTGAATTCGAACATCGGATGGTTATTGATTTACGCCAATAATACATTTGTCAATATTCAAATCCCAACTAGTTTGTTAATTCCAGGGTTCCATTACTTCAACTCCAACATCGACTCGTTCTTGATCTACAAGTGAATATATCCTTTGCCAATTTTCAAACCTCAGCATGATTGTTAATCTTTACCTGGATTCGAACACCGGCTCGTTCATGATTTATGCGCAGTACATACAGCCTTTGCTAACACCAACTAGCTTTTTTAATCTTCAGCTCCTTTACTTGAATTCCAACATCGGCTCGTTCTTGATCTACGACAAGTGAATATATCCTTTGCCAATTTTCAAACCCCAGCATGATTCTTAATCTTTACCCGGACTCGAACATCGGATTCTCCATAAATACATCCCCCTTGAAACCACACATCTCACACTGCGACCCTCGATTCGTTCATGATCTATACAAACCATGTACTGTAACCAAACCCATGCTCAATTCATGCATCATCTATGTACCTCAGCCAACGTGCAATAACAACTAACTTAACCATACACGCCGCCAAAGTCTTCTGCGCAACGACATCTTCGTCATTACAGCTTGCGTGTATCCTAGCCTTGCGTGTGTCCCGCCCTTGCGTGTGCCAAGGTCACTTGCTTGAAAACCAGCGTTCTCTAGAGCAATTATGTGTTATTATCCACCAATTATGGGTCATTACCTATTTGGCTTTCTCAAGATAATTATAGGGTACGCAGTTCATGCCTCGAGGGCTAGTTCTCTTTGCAGCTCCCCCACCCCCAAAATGGTCTAAAAGACATGTGTGTCTAGCCCTTACGTGTGCCAAGGTCACTTGCATGAAAACCAGCGTTCTCTAGAGCAATTATGTGTTATTATCCTCCAATTATGGGTCATTACCTATTTGGCTTTCTCGAGATAATTATAGGGTACACAGTTCATGCCTCGAGGGCTAGTTCTCTTTGGAGCTCCCCCACCTCCAAAATGGTCTAAAAAGTATAAGGTAACTACTTCTCCACGCTCCCTCTTCTTGTTGCAAGCTGGCAGATTTGATGTACTTATGCAAGACACTTAACGGGAAGCTCAAAACTGGAGACTAAATTTTACCTCCGTGTTCCCTTGCGAAAAACCAGAAATAAGAAGCTGCCTTTATTTTACGTACCACACCTAGGTTAGGTACTACAGCGCTCCTTATTCTATAAACCAGTAACTATAGTAACTGCGTACAAGAATCTTAGTTTAAGTATTAATATATTTTAATCTAAAAATACTTTTCGTTGAGCGTTAAATACAAATATCTGAGTTATTCCTCTTGTGTATCATCATCTTAATGTTATTGTTATTACTTGCTACGTTTTACAGTTTAATTTAATGTTATTTAGTATTTTGTAATGTTATTTAGTTTCTGTGTAAAATGGCAATCCTAGCTGTATCTGAAACTTAATAAATAAATATGATCGTTATGCAAAATCTGTTGGTAATTATTCTCGAGTTAAAATCGTACAAAAATCATATAATTATATTGATCCAGTCCTAATTAAACTCTAGTCTAATTCTAATTCTCTAGCTCAACTCGACAACTTTTTTCGCCCTTTCCTTTTAAATATAAAATAAGAAAACTTCAGCTACATAAAATATTGAGTGGATCTTGAACTTTCTTCCTGGAAATTTTGAATTCTGTTGGTTTGAATTTGTCGACCCGTTCTACATTCAATTGAAGACTTGTATTGAAAACCGGGTTAAGTACCAAAATCTCTGGTATGAGATAAATTAAAAAACCTACCTATATTTTACATTATTAGTAACATCACAAGCATTTGTAGTGGCAACAATTTGAAATACTTGAAGAGAAAATTAGAGAGAGCCCAGTTTTTACTGCACTGGGGAAGACACACAGGTCGTATTTTACACACGGGTCAAATTGTAGATTTTGATACTTATTTTTCTATGCGCCCTTGATGGAAATTTAAAAGGTCCGATTTTTTTTATATCCGCTCCCTCCCCCCAAAAATCTAAGTAGATATTCCTTCTTAAAGTTTATTATTGATAATGTTTGAAGTTCAAAACGTGTAGGCTGTACTACTTTTGACAAATATTATATCTTAGCCACTAATCGACAAAATACATTATTCTTGTTTCATATAGTACTAGCTGATTTTCAGCCCGTTGGAGCGGGGTCCAGAGGTTTTGTCCCCTCTCCCCTCTGCGAGGTGTCGAATCGAAAAACTAAGATAGCTGTTGCAAATAAATTAATAGTCATGCCAAATTTGCCCACTTGCGAGTAGTCAACCCGCTAAACTACATTGTGATGTGGGTTGCTCAGCCTGTAAGGATGTATCTGACAATCAAAATCGAGTAACTGATTTTACGTCACCCCTTCCCACCTGTAGGGAGGCGATAGGGGTGTCTTACCCGCAACAGTATTTCTTTCCAGGTTATAAGTGATACGTGTACCAAGTTTGGTTGAAATTGGCCCACCTGTTCCAGAGTTATGATGGAACATACATCTCCTGAGCAATTCAGTAGTTCCCGAAATGTCTATATAGCGAAGCAGTTTGCAGTAAACAATTAGCCGTAAAATCTAAGCCAATGACTGATCAAAAATTAAACTTTGTCAATTTTTGGAACACACAACTAAGTATAAAAATCAATTTTGAAATATATTTTCTGAGAAAATGACGTACAAATATGACAAAAGTTAAAAAAGAAATGAAATTTCCGTTGTTCTTACAGTGAAAGTAATAAAGTTCCAACATCTTTAAAATATTTAAGAGATAAAATACCCAGAAGTGGTTACTCAAAATTGTAAACAACAAGTATGTAAGTATACTTTGTAAAAAAAAAAAAAAAAAAAAAAAAAAAAGCAGTAAACAATTTCCGAAATCTTGGAATTTCGATTTTTTTTAAAGTTGTCAGAATTTCTGTGCATCCTGTACAAAGGATATGGGAGTAATCTTTTGACGTTACAAACTACAAACAAATAGCTAACCTCCATAGGGATCTCTTAAATTTCCAGAAAGACTCATAGAAAATTAATTTTAACAATATATAGCTTGGCCCGCACATAGGCCTACTCTGCCTGAATTGGGATGGAAAGGGTTAGTAACAGAATTGCAATTTTGTAGAGAGAGAGAGAAAAAATACATTGATGGCTAGAATTGTTAGCACTAGAAATCTTCGGCTTATTAACAATAAAATTCCGTGATGGGCGATAAAAATTACTTAATCGAAAATTTTAAATTAACAGACAGAAAATCGGAACATTTTGAGTTAGTTTCTATCATGAGGAATCTAGTCGAAGTTTAATTCTTAAGACTATTGTTTACGTAAGATGAGGAGAAAAGATACGAATGGAAAAATTTAGAGTTGATAAGTAATTCAGAAACAACAACGATTATCTGTGTTGTGCTACGTCACCTGAAAAATAAAAGAGCATGTGTGACAGACAAGATTTAGGTCACTTGAAATGAACTAAAGAAACAACCTGTTGAAATATCTGCTTTCCTGTATCTCGTGTCTCCATTTCCTATTACTGTGTGCATTCAAGCAAGTAAATAAGCAGAGAAGGAAAAAATACGAAGGAAAAAGAGAAAAATAAACACACAACAGTTAAAGAAAGCTTGCAATAACGATTTCTTTCAGAAAACATAACTTTATGACAGTACATTTCCGTAGTTTTAATCGTAAACTACTTTATATGGAGATGATTCCGCACATCGAAAAATTAAAAAGATAGTTTATTTTCCACACTGGTCGAAAACATTTACCTCTATCTAAAGCCGATAATAGACTGATCAATGTCATAAAAAATTTAATGACTGTTTGAAACCAGGGAGCGGATTGAACAGTAAATCTCGGGGCCGTGCACTTGCAGTCTAAACCTTTCATTTCCTTTTTATTTAATGATGACTGCTCAACAATTAAAGCTGTAGGCTTTAGTTAAGCTTGCATGACTTGTTGATTGTTGCAATAATGTTGTTGAAAATGGTTTTTAGATGTTGGTACTGAATTTAGCTTCCACTTCTTATTTCCTTGTTTCTTTGCAGTTTAAACCAATATGAATAAGATTTTCAGTTCTAATTAAGTTTTTAGTTTTATTATCGCTGTGCGACTGTCTTAATTCTAGCAAATAATGCAATAAAAATATTATTTACAACATGTACTATTATATGCAAAGCCTGGTACGTGCTTAAAGGTTCATTTTCAAGCCTGCTTGCGTTGCTTGCGATTAGGGTGAGTAGCCAATTGAAACACGTGGTGTTTCGTGCTGTAGTTTTATTATGTGTTGTAACACGTGTTTCAATTGGCTATTCGCCCAAATCGCAAGCGGGCTTGAAAATGAGCTCTAACTCAATAATTAAGACAAATTTAAAACGGACCGCACAGCGATAACAAGCGTAAAAATAACCAAGGGTTGCTTTTCTTGCAAGCATGCGTTAATTTATTTGCTACGATTTGGGTGAGTAGCCAATTGAAACATGTTTTATTGCGTGTTCTACGTGCAACACGTGTTTCAATTGCCTACTCACCCAAATCGCAAGCAACGCACGCTTGCAAGAAAATCAGCCCTTAGAACTGAAATTTTTGTCCACATTGGATTAGACTGGAAGTGAACGATCGAGGTTAAATGTTTGTTCTGGCGTCTATCTTCCCACACTAGTCGATCACTCCAGTATCGTTGCGTAGATCTCGATGGTGGAAATAAGCTATTTTTGTTTTTCAGATACAGGAGGTGGAACCAAAGAAAATAATAATAAGTGATTGCTACAAGTTATCACGTAGTCTATAACTCGATAGTAGCCACAGTTACGGCCAGTTCTGGTGCCTTCGGTTTCTAACCAAGGATGTTCTAAAAGAGGATGATGATATGCGAATAGCTACAAGCAAATCCTCTATTAGAACATCATTGTTTCTAACCAAGCAACCGTCATTCTTTATCTATGTACCTGAACGAAGAAGAAGAAGAACTCATTTACCTCGTACAGACTAAAATGGATATAAAAATCAAGAGAAGATAAAACCCAAGTTTAGAAGGCAAAGATGAGATAAAAAATACAAAGGACTATAAAACAATATAGAACGTAAACAATATTAAATTTATTAAACATTTTTAATGAAACATAACGACTATTATAATCGAAAACTTGATTGACATGTTAGCCAATGAAAATTAATAATTACCCGCCAATGGCATTTCTCATCACGTGACCTTAGACTTGTGTTACGTTCTGACGAGTAGGCCGGAGAACGGGAATTTTTGTATACTATGCACAGTATACCAAGATTCACTTATTATTATTTTCTTTGGCGGAACCTCGAGTCCAAAATCGACTTGTTACAGTCGAAAATAAGCTGATTTTCTTAACCAAAAGAAAACCAATGCATTAAAAATAGAAAATACATTTCTATAATTTGAATTGCACCAACAAAATATACATTAGAATATAGCAATGACGTCATCGTGTTTAGTGGTGTTGAGCTAGTATAAAGTTTTGATTTTTCAAATAATTCATCATTTTACTGTATATTTGATGATGATAAACATCATCAGACGTATTCAGAAACATTTTTTTTTAAGAGACTAGCGCTGTACTAACGAGTGGTTAACAATCTTTTAACATTGGTAGTCACTCGTTAGTACAGCGCTAGTCACCCAAAAAACGTTTCTGAATACGACTGCATAGGTCAAGCATAGAATAGGGGTAGGAAAGATTATTTGGTAATATAGGCTATTTGGTGATAATTCTTACGAGACCTGTCACCTTTTGAAGCTACCGCGAGATCTGTGTATTAGCACTTTAAGCTTCATGGCATGCCATCTATTTTCACTCCACTATCTGTTCTATGTCTTGCTCTCTGTAACAAAGATCAGTCATTGGCAGAAATCTATTAGATAAACTTTGTCTTGTAATTTAGAGGTACGTTAAGTGAAATCCATGCATGGGTGGCGGAATGGGGGGGCTTGGGTGGGTTTAACCCCCTTCAGAAGTCCAGTGAGCCTTCCAGAAATATTTTCGGTCTAAGTTCTTATAAATATAGAATAATTCTAAAACATTGCGTGTTGCATTTTTTAATGTGATAGCTGTCTGTTCTGTTGAGAATTTTAAAGTACATCCCAAATGCTGAATTAATAGAATGTTTGCTTTTCATCTTCTTCTGAAGTTAACAGCTTCCCCTTCTCCTCAGTAAATGCTTCCAGATATGACGATGGGGGTTAGAAAAGACCGGGCAAAATTACTCTTCTCGACGAATAACGCAACAATTTGAATGGTGTGTAGTCACAGATCACACGATTTGTAGCAGTAGAAAATGACATTTTCCTTCAGCCTACCAGAATATCACACAAACACACAAAGATCTATACTCGTAACTAGCTCTCCACTTCATGAGTTTTATATTGAAGGTACTAGAATCGGATTAAAGAAGATCAAAATTACTGGAGAATGTCTTTATGCCTCCACAAAATGGACTCAGTCACAAATAAATTTAAAACAAGGTTGGAATTTGCAATGAAATGTAGATAATTAATTTATGCAATCTTTCGCTTAAACGAACTACTTCATTTCTTGCTCAATACTCGGGTCTTTCGTTTTTCGTTCAATCCCAAATAAAAGATGGAAGAGCAATGACGGAATCAAAACGGCCACAGTGCGTGCTGTGAACGTAGTTTTTCAGTGATGAGTAAAATTAAAACTTGGATACACTTGCAGATGGGGAAAGAGCGTTTGGTAGAGCATTGAATTTGCATTCGGAAGGGCCTGATTTTGATACCAGCGATGGACCAGCCCCACTGAGGATTTTCCAGAGTCTTTCCTGAGTCACGACAAGTAAATACCGGGATAGTACCTTCCACTTAGGTCTTGGACGACTCCTCGCTGCATCCTTGCTCCTACCTTAGGATTGGCCTGAGCTATAGATGCCTAAAGACCGTCAACATCAAATTTTAAGTCTTTTTTTTTTCAATTTCTTTACCACACGTAGAAAACAACCTTGACAATGAAATCTCTTTTGAGGAAGTTCTGAAAGAAAATTACCAAAGCAAAATTAAGTTAGTTTAACAGTGGATCTTTGTACTAACAAGGGATCAGTCGATATTTACAGAAAGTATTTTTTGATTTGGTTTTAACATGTAAAGCACGAAAATGACAGCCATAAACCCATCCTTTTTGACAATTTTGAATATATATTAAAATTACGATTTGTGCCTATTTCTACAGGGTAAAGTTTAAGTATGAAGAAACTTGCAGTATTGAAACCACTGCAGGTTTCTGACTCCACTTTGGGTCATGACAGTGGGTGAAGAGGGTATGAGTATCATAGTCTCCATCATTGATTCAGGTCGAGAATTTGAAATAGGAAAGAGGTAATGTGAAATAACATTTTAGACTAGCTTATTCCCGGGAATATTGACGCCTACGTGTATTTGTTCATGGGATAGGGATTCGGAAATTTGGTGGCCACTGAAACGAACACGCAAAACCAGTCATTTTTTATGATTCTCTTGGACTGTAAGTAACACATCGTGTTCAGCGGCAGACAATATTTGTTTAATTTTAATTACAAAATAAAAATTAAACACCCTATCAGCCCTATTATGCAATTTATTGTGCAAACATGTAACATTGCACATACGTTAATTTTTTATGCATACTTTAACATATCTAAACTTGCTTTACAATACAGTAATTCATATATATTTTTGAGCGAGCACATAATTATGCATAATATACAATATAAGTCGTGAATATCTCTATAGTGAACGATTTCATAAAGAAAATACGAATGAACTGACGTGAAACTTCAAAATTTGCGCTAAACACAAGCTTGTGTGCAGTGGCGGACCGTGCATATGTTTGCTCGGTTGTACAAACTACATTCTAATATTTTCATTATTGAAATGTGTCGAAAGCCACCTTGTTTCTTATTCTTATCATTTTTAACACACTCAGCGCTCACTTAATCATTAGACCCAAACCAAAAGACAGACAGAGAGAGAGAGAGAGAGGGAGATGATTGTGAGTGAGAGAGAGATTGTGTGTATGTATTGTGTGGTTCCTTCCGCCTCAGGCAGCAGCAGCTCGCTTGCTTTCAGCTTCGTTTCCTTCAGGTTGCCAACCACGAACGCTGAAGAACTTTTGGGCATCTCAGGGGGTAAAAGGAGTGAAGAGAGTGCAGAAGGCTCGTTGCCTCCATAAGACTCTATATGTTAGCACATTTTGGGTAAACGAAGTGTCGCTGTTTTGTACTAGATAGGCGGACGCTCTTCGCGCTTGTAGAATTACCGCCATGTGGACAATTTCCACTATTCACTTCAGGAATAATTTCTCGCAACTAATTTCTTCTCTGGAGGCCAATTGAAAGACAACGGTTTTAAATTTTTAAATTAAAGACTTTAATATTTGAAGTTGGAAAGTCTAGGATAAAATATATCTGCTCGAAAGTGCTTCTTAGAATTATTTCTCTGGAATAATGTCCGAAAATAAGAATACTAATTCTTGATTCTTTCACTATTGTTATTCTGAAACGTACCCAATACTTTAAATAAGCCTGCCGGCTATTCTGAGTAAAGATTATACAAATTCTCTCAGCCCAATCTGGTGCATGTTGAAGAAGTACGTAATTCTGATTAAGTAACTCAAAAACGTATGAGAACTCTAGGCTGTATAGATTTAATTGTCAATTTTACACCTTTTCTAAAACTAGAAAAAATATGAAAAGTTAAGCAAAACATGTAATAGCATTCACCGACTATCCTAAATTAGTTGATAGAGTATTAGATTCGCTTTCGGGAGGTCGTTGGTTTGATCCAGCACCTAACCATCCCGACTGAAGGTTTTCCAGGGGTTTTTCTGTCACACCAGCAAAATACCTTCAATTTAGGACCTAGCCGACCCCTTTTCGCATCCATTCCCCTATTCTACCTAACCCTGTGTTGTTATTGGTATTCATTATTATTATTAATAATAATATATTACGAAAGATGATGTAACATTTTGTGCACTAACCAAGGATCAAGCCACGAGCCGCCACTGCTTGTGTGTCAACATTTACCACAAATTTTAAATTTCACAATTTTACATGTCTAAATATTACAATCAGAATTGGAATACTTTTCACAACAATTTGTGAGTGAAATTAACTTTTTGAAGCACATACCATTTTAGATAATATATTTCAGTATAACAACAGATTAGACACAAATCAAAATTCGTATTCAAAATTATCAAGAGGGTTGAGTCTATGGCCATTTTCGCACGTTAGAGCGTAAAGCTGAGTACAAAAATATTTCCCAAAGGCCGCCAAATTGAGCACACAAAGAACGCAAAGTTTAAAATTTCAGAATTCCTCTCTCTTAATCAAATAAACGTAGGTGCACATTTGAAGTTCTGGGAACAAGCTATTCTAAAATGATATGTTACATTTATCTCTCGGGCCGAAACCAAGATTAAGGGCATGATGCTCATACCCCCACCAGGTCTTCACCAATTGTCATTATCCAAAGATTGGGTCCGATTGCCGTAGCGGTTTGAACACTGCAAGTGTCTTCAGTCCTTTTCCCTTATCCTGTACAAATAGGCACACAACGGCATTTCTAAAAATTACTATCCAAAATTTGTCAAAAACGGTTGCATCTATGGCTGTCACTTTTACACATTACAGATTAAAACCAAGTGACAAAAATATTTCTTGTAAATATCGACTGATCAACTGACGTGGTTCCCTTATAAGTATTGTTTAATCCAATTATATTTATTTTTTTCAATCTATATTGAATTGAAACATCACATTGTATTGAATGGAGCAGAATACGAATTAATTTACATATTCCTTCTTTTTTTGTTGCTTTAAAGGAAATATAACAATTAGGTTACACCATAGTGTTGTTGACTCAGTGTTCTACACCTTCTTTCCTCAGCTCATTCGATGAAATACGTATAAATACCGAGATGGTTGAGAAGTGTGGAACGACCCACATAATTTCTACAGATTTTACGGCACATGAGCTTAACTATATGCAATTAACGAGACCAAGTACTGCATCTCTGTCCGCCATCTTGGATTCAACGTAAAAGTTTCAAATGGGAATAGGGATAAGATACATCTGAAATTTTCTAGAGAAGTAACTGGTGTAGTTATCTTTACCATGTATTTATTATTTAACCGTTCTCCAGTTATTGCACATTACATTAGGTACCGGTACGTATCTATATCCATATAATTTCTACGGATTTTACGGAATTGCTTTCCTGGATACGCACGAACAGGTGCAGGGAAAAAAACCTCACCATACTATTAAAAAAACCTTGGGAAAATCACGTCTTCGCTTGAAAAAAGCGAGTGGGAGTGTCGACTCTTTTAGCATGCGGAGAGACAGAGAGAAGATAGATAAATATAGCCAGTTGATCTAAATTCATAATTGACATTGCAATTATAAGTGATCCACAAGGAGGGGATGTAGCCCCATTAGAAATTGTTTCTTTCGCCTCCTATGAATCCAAGACTGTGCTTTAAATTTTATTTTATGTTATTCTGTACACAAGGATCGATAATATTTTTTCAAGGGCAGAAAAGTTTAAAACTCTATCAGCGTTTTAGCAGAGACCTTCTGGTGTTTCAGTCAATTTTAAACTTGTGAACCTTATCTAAAACTGTGAAAAACAGATGACTTTTTCTCCAGGACTTTCGGAAGTGAACGTCACTTCTTCAGACAATGCCTGGATGTGTACGAAATGTAGATTTTAGTATTCACAAGATGTAAAAAGCAAGACAGATACAAGCTGAATTCAGTGCAGCTTTTTCATGCAACCATTTCATGAAAATTATCATGTATGTACAGGACATTGACGAGGACGTAACATGTTCATGTGTGACGACTCTTGTGAAAAAGCTTGTAATGAATCAGAGTGATCCCTACATTTGTTTCATATAGGCCTACTGTACACTCGGTTAGGGAAAGTTCTAGTTAATTATTCATAATGCAACTAAATAACCTACCTACTATCACCAAATAACCTACCACTATCCAGTGCTGTAGTCCCAGAATTTTCACAGGCTAGGATATATATACTCTGTAAATTCTTTAATGTATGAGTCCTTAAGCGGAGACTACCCTACAAAAACTTGTGTTAATTTATTTATTTGTAAAGTCTTGTTTTACATGGCGAAGGTAAGGCCCTTTGAACCTTTTCTACCACCCAACCATGAATACAGAGAGAGTAATTAACACTACTAAGATAGAAGAGATTATAGTACAACAAGGTTCATAAATGTAAACAAAATAAAGCAAAAAATAAAAGAGAGGAAACAAAACAAAACTTATCTACACCACACATTTTAGATAATCTAAAGTTCACTAACCACATACACACGCACACACACAAACACATACACGAAAAGTATAGGTATAAATGCAATGCAATGAGTACCATAACGTTATCGACTTACAGTTAAATTTACATTGGCAGCTAAAGGGGTAATAGCATTTATTGGATAAAATTTGACGATTTGAGAGAATGCTATTCAAACATATCTTACAAGGAATGATACCCAAGTGTGACACATCGATTGCAATAATATTGCACAGATATGTAGAATAGCAAAAAATAAGCGATCTGTATTTTTTATATTGGCATCCGTGAACGTTTAAAGGGTCAAACAGGTGCGTAAAATTGGGCTCTCAAAGCAAAGAATATGAATAGCTCGACAATGACAGGAGATAGAGCAAAATGTTAAATGTATGAAATAAACTATACATTACAGGCTAGTCAATGGTATGTAACATATTCATGTTAAGATCACACAGCATCCGCAAATGGACCAATCGGGGGTTGGAGAAGACCATTGGGTGCTATCTCTGGTCCCAAATGTATCGGGCGCTGGAAGAGTTAAAGAAGAATACAAAATGTGTGATACGTGCTTTTGTTTTACGTATAGATAGGGAAAACATGCGAAATAGAAGCAGTGTCGTCTTGGGAAGATAAGATGAGAAAATCCCATTAGAGAGGAATAATCCTGAGGTGATAGGTGTAACAGCCTAGTTGCTGTTCCATTTTATATTTATTTTCTCCCCTTTGAATTTTTCTAGTCTCCGTTTTGTTTCCTTTCTGTGTGTTCTCTTTAGCTCATTCTCTTTGGTTGATTTTAGACTCTTTGAGCGTGTTTCGTCTGGATTTCTGCTTTGGATTTTTAATCGTTATCCATCCAGGTTTTCGTTAGTCACGCAGCAATGACTTGGATCTAACGCTTGTTTTTGATTGGACCCTAGTCAATGCTTCGTGACTTGTTTTTTGCTGATTGGTGTGAATCAGCCTTCTTCTCTGTTTGCTGGGAGAACTGCTCTCCCACGCCATGTTAGTTCAGTTCCAATTTTAAAGACGAGACGAATGGACGTATGGTCTTTCCGTCATCTGTACTTCCTAAGCCCTGTCTACGAGAGGTAGATATAAACACAAAATTTAGTATATATTTTGATATTTCGACTAATTTCGTCCGTTCCGGAAAATTATATTAAATCTTATTAAGAAGAATAGAGCTACCAGGATATAAGAGCTACCAGGACTTTTCAGCGATATTATTTCGGAATTTTCAACTCATTAAAAATTTATTATTTTGTTTTGAGATTATTTATTGAAATGTACAATATGTTCTAATTTTCAGTATGGGGCCGCTATTAACCGAATTCTTACATTACAAGTATCGGTTCGTTAGATTTTAATAATCATATGCTTATTTTTCGTCTCCAGTTTCCAAATCCATTCGAAATTCCCGGTTAGCAATGTTTGACTGCTACCGCATATTCTCATTAATTAATCAAATTAGCATCATGTCTGTTCGACTACCTTTGAGTACCGTTTTGATGTTAATAGTAAATTTTATATTATTCGACATGGTTCGATAATTTTGGTTTCAACTCCAGCCACTATTCGCCGATGAAAAAGTCATATTTTATAATATTATTTTGCATTTTCAAGATTTATTCAGAACGTCTTTTGTATAAGGTAGTAATCATCTGTAATGACGTCACACATTTAATAGTGCTAAATTTATTCTTTCTGCACCATGTATTTTGGACAAAAACTTCTTTCGTGTAAATAATACTGTGACAAAACTTGTCTAAATTAAATAACAATGTTTCGGGAATAATTTGTGAAAATATTAACAAAATTTATTAATTATTATAGAAATTATGGACATTTATATGTGACTACGCAACTTTCAGTTCTGCTTAATTAATTCAATGTACACCAGATAGATCATTCAAATTTGATTGTTCCTACAACTCAACAGTAATTCTGTTCAGATCCTTATGATATTATCATATCCGAAAACGTGCAATATGTAAATTCAAAGCAATAAATTAAAATTCTGAAATTTTTATATTTCTTCGAACAATCTTGTGTTTATGTCCAGTGAACGTAGTATAGAAACCTCTCAGTTAACCAGGTACGATCTAAGGCATTAGTTGATAATCCTCATACAGTGTTTAGTAATATTTGTGATGTGCAGTGAGTTATTTAATGTTTGACTTGATATTCATTGGAGTTCAACTACGAATCGTTACGTGAAGTTGACAGCAATTGATACTAAATTATTTCTGTGTTTCGGTAAACCTATCGTTTTGAGTGATGTGATTGTAATTAGATTAGATGGGTTCATAAATCCGTAGACCAGTGGTAGGATTCTTTCGCCAACTGAGAAGTGATAACTTGGGAAAGGAACTATATATTGAATTTCTGGTTATTTCTGCGTTGACATATGAAGTGACTCCAGCATGTGATTTGTGTGAATAAATATTATTTGCATTTGTGCGTTATGACACTACGTTTGGATTGAGTTGCGACCGTCATTCGTTTGTGTTCGTTCGTCTTTATTTCAGGAATTGCGATTCCAGACTACAGGTTTGGGCCCTACTAAGGTAAAGGTAAGACATGGTCTTTTGCCACCCTGTAGACTTCGAAGTGAGTAAAGACACAGTATGAGTCACATATGAGTCGTTATGCGTATCATCGTTTGAGATTATTTCCCAAGTAAAGATTTGCGTCTTTCTTTCTTAATCTGTCGCTAATCTGAACCAGCTGGTACTTCAGAATATGAACTGACGATCTAATTAAAAGATTGGAGGTTGTCGCCTTACCGGTATTTCCTCCCTCGATCTAATTTTTTTTTACAGCGATCACAAGGATCTGGAATCCTCTTTCCCAGATATTCTTAAATCTGGAAGGCATTTCTGCGCCACTCGTCTGGGGTGTAGAAAATGTTTGGAGCTAGAGTTTAGGTTAGATGCGTTGCGTGGGTACTCTAGGCTCCTGGCGACCCTATTTGTCCGTGTGATCCTCTTTTGGAATCTTAGGTTGGGGACGTTGCATAGGCTACCAACGACATATTTGTACAAAGGGTTGCAGAAAGCACGGTATTCTACATTGTCACTGTAGATTTGATCTTGAACCCTGTAGCCGACTATCCATATTACATTTGTGACAAAATATCACGAAAGAAAATATAAACAAGCACAAGAACAAAACACGTCGCTTACTATATTGCACGTTGAAAAAGGTACTACATTAACAAATAAACATATCCAGAATAGACAATCGCAGAGAGGTACACACCTATTATACTCCAATCAGTCGTGTTCCCTTGTAATACCTGTCACAAAAGTGATACTTTACAATGAAATCAACTATGAGGTCGTTGACACACGTTGCACTGTGTCTCTTGTACATAATAGAAACCAAATTCTACTGGGTTTATAAACGCAGCATCTATGTACGCAGGGCACGCATCTATGTACCCGGAACGGAACCATGCATATTGTAACACATCCTTGTATCTTGGTGCGGATAACTGATTGTTCCCCAAAGACTACAGTTTCAGAATATTGTCTCTTGTTTGTAGCTGGATGTCCGTTTGCGTCAGAAGAACCATGTCCCATAATTGACGCACATATTTCTTCCACATTCGGAAGCCATAAATATCTAATGGCTGAATGAAGCCAGTAGTATGCTTGGGTAATATTTTCAGAGTACATTGTTCTTTGGGAGGCGTGAGGTTTACATCTTCTTCCTTATAGCCATTCCAAGAATCAACCAATAACAATGTTTTCTCAACATTAGCAAAATACACATTGCGGAACCAAGACATGAGTATTTCTTTTGTCACCTTGCCGGATGACGAAGCACATACATTCAAATTCTGGAGTCGAAACATCGTTTGCTGTACACGAGGTCCCAAAGTACCGTCTGCCTTCTTCAACATAATTAGCATAGGTGACAGTATATGACCAGATGCAGATATTAAGGGTTGGGTCGTATAACTATGAGTTGTAGCAGACACCGATAGCACACACACTATTGCATGTTTCACCGCATGGTGTGTGAGAAGTATAAAAGAAAGGAATTCCAAATTAAACCCACTTTGAACAGTGTGGTACACGTTGTCCAGAGTATGTGACTCTCGGTCAATTTCAAATTTTACACTCTGCACAAACGATGTGGCGTTATTAAATGTCCCTATTGCATTCTGTCTGCGTGCGTGTTCTGAATTTTGTAATCTTCCTCGACACTATGTTGTATTTCTTTTTAAACAACAAGACCCATTTTCTCGAAGCTCGGAAATTTTCCAGTGAGAGAGAACGATTTGTTTCTAATACATCTGTATCATGCACTATAAGATGTTGCTCTTTAGCTTTACAAAATTGTGCGTACACAGCATCCTCTATTTGCCGCAGCTTCTCAACGCGCCCTCCGCCCTGATCAACCTGCTTCGCCTACCTATAAAGTTCATTTCTACGTTTCAGTTTTTAAAAATTGATTTTGCACTGTTTTGAATTTACTTTGCTTTCTTTTCCCACTTCTCCAAAACTTTGCTGCTCTCTTATACGCCATATCTACATTCCACTGTTCTTCCGCCTCATATAATTGTGGCCATGTGTGACGACGAGGTGGGGACTTCGGTATTTGAGCATGATTCTTCTTCATCGTTCGTTTCTGATGTGTCACTGTCCATATGTTCATCACATATTAAATGGTATTATACAGGTACATCCACTTGTCCAGATTTGCAACTGTACAAAAGACCTACAATATTGTCCCTGACTTCTAATTCTTTACCACTAATAGGAGACTCAATACGCTGTCTTGTTCTATATGTCTCCAGCAGTAAGTCTACAACATTGTGTGGGTTGATTTCAAACATCTTCACCAGTAACTGCTCTCATGATGACACAATAACTAACTCGCAAACACACACACACAAACACACAGCGATTCGTTTCCGCTATTCGCAACTCCACTAACACCTCCTGTACGCTACAAGACCCATTTGTCGATTACCGACAAGCAACATTCCTCGGGACGACCAGTCGTTCACTATGCTAACAGGTTTCTGATCGAACTTGCCTGTAGGTGGTGTTAACACTAGCTGTCGCAACAGCAGCAAACATTCTGCAACCCTTTGTACACATGTGTCGTTGGTTGCCTATCACCTAAGGATTATTCCTCTCTAATGGGATTTTCTCATCTTATCTTCCAAAGACGTCACTGCTTCTATTTCGCATCTTTTTCCTAACTAAACGAAAAACAAAAACATGTATCATACATTTTGTATTCTTCTTTAACTCGTGCAGCGCCCGATACATTTGGGACCAGAGATAGCACCCAATGGTCTTCTCCAACCCCCGATTGGTCCATTTGCGGTTGCTGTGTGAGCTTAACATGAATATGTTACATACCATTGACTAGCCTGTAATGTATAGATTATTTCATACATTTAACACTTTGCTCTATCTCTTGTCATTGTAGAGCTATTCATATTCTTTGCTTTGAGAGCCCAATTTTACGCACCTGACCTTTTAAACGTTCACGGCTGCCGATATAAAAAAAATACGTGTCGCTTATTTTTTGGTATTCTACATATCTGTGCAATATTATTGCAATCGGCTTGTCACACTTGGGTATCATTCCTTGTTAGTTGTGTTGCTCTAAGAGGTAGCTGTAAAGCATAGATTTAAAACTTGTTAATGAAGTTGAGTCTCTAATGGAAATTGGCAGTCCGTTCCACTTGCGGGATACAGAAACTGTATAGGACTTCGAATAAAAGGATGATGTGAGTTATCGTGAGGAATAGAAAGTAATAGGTTTGCGCGAGACCTAGTGTCACGGTTGTGATGATCGCTTAGGAACTTAAAACGTTGCAAGACATAGGAATGTTGCCGATCGCGTAGAATTTTAAATAGAAGCCCTAAAAAATGCCACTCCAGTCGTTGTCAGACTTTTAACCATTGCAGCCTATTGAAATAAGATGTTAGATGATCATAATGTTTAAGGTTAAATATAAAACGCACTGAATTATTCTGAATGAACTGTAGCCGGTACGTGTGTACATCATCCAGGTTAGCAAGCACTACGTTGCAATTATCCACATGAGGCATTACTAAGACCTGAACAAGCATTTTCTTAAAGGAGATGGGAAGAAAATTTTTAAGTCTGCTCAAAGAATGTAAAGTTGCAAAGGCCTTTTTAGAGACAGTACTCTAACATATTCCGTCCAAGTTAGGTATTCATTACAAAAAAAAACTTAATTTTTTTACGGTGTGCGAGAAAGGAATTATCATTCCATCTAGAAGTATGTTAGGAAAGTAAGAAGAGTTAAGAGATGGAAGCATTGCTTTAGAAGCTATACATAAACATTGAGATTTAGATGGATTCAATTTCAGACGGTTATAATTTGACCAGTGAACAATTCTTCGTAAGTCCTCATTCAATTTATCAATATATGTAGGTAGCTCACTTGGAGAACAAGATATATATA
>JAGDQP010036023.1:0-19262 GCA_022664845.1 Lepisma saccharinum | reverse complement strand
AATTTTTGATAAAGTTTCAGCAAAAAGTTAATCTTCGTTCACTGCATTTAAATAAGTGTCACTAGACCGACTTTCTTTTCCTCCCCAGAAATCCATTATAAATGAACAGTTTCCTATTATCGCCAAGACACAACACTGTTCAAAGTACTTAATTTCTTCAATTAAATACACGTAATTATGCACAAAAAAATCCGGATACACTCTTTTCAATCTTATAATGCTTCTGTGTTTTCTTCCAAAATATAGACAACCACAAACATAGTTTCTATTCACACTGACTTTAAATCAACACAAACAATCATAGGGCTTCTATAACAATATTTTTGTCCTCAAACACACTCGTTTTAAAACACTTCTGCCTAACTCATATTTTTGAACCTTTTATTTCTTTCATCTACGTCATTTCATTTAAATTAGCCACACTTCTCGTCTGAAGGATGATATTCGTAACATCATGATTTTTCCTTTGTCTCTTATTACGTATAAAGTTTACACATGATTTAGCCTCTACTTAGAAGCACTTCCCCCTCCATTTTCTTCCTTTAAGACACCAAGTAGAACAACCATAAATCCAGTCCTTTATTCACAAAAGTGCATGCAATTTCTAAAAGTACTCATAATTTCTAATTATGTTTATATTATGTATACAAAAATTTTGACAGTGTAATGCCATATCCGAATGCATCTCTAACAGTATATCATAAATTTCCTTACAAGTACTATAATACAGTAAATTTTCCCGCACAATTTCTTCCCTAAAATTCCTTACAAATAAATGTCAATGCACTTGTGATGAGCAGTGTCCATAGGACTATGATTATAGCATGGTATACATGTTAGTGGCAATGAAGATTTCCAATGGTCTATACTGCTTATTATGCAATCAGGACTAAGGTTTTAGTAGAAAATTCCCATACTGCCATTATGTACAGTTTCATGAGCACCTAGGTTCGAGTCCATTTGTTGACCATCTTTATAGGATTTATTGACTAAGCACGATGTTTAATATCATTATAAGGTGTGTAATTTATGTATCTAATAAAATCACAGCAAAGACACATGTTTCAAAGCACATTTGCACAATTCAAATACAATAAATATTCCATGAATAACGTATTTATTTAAAAAGATGGCGACTTTTCGAAAATATTCTTAGATTTTCATAATCTACTCTTCAAAATACATCTTTATATCAAATTTCAGGTTTCTATCTTAAACAATGTGAAAAATGTTTTTTTCGTCTGCCATCTTTGTTTACAAATTACAGACTTTCAAATTTTATTGTTATATGTTTGTAATTCCTTTGTACTGATAAACGTTTCTCTCAAGTATGGTGTTTCTAGTCCTACCCGATTAGGCTTTATATTCTATAAAAATATCAATTGACGACCATATTAATTTCATGATGACGACTTTTGAAACCTTTTCTTATATGTCTCAATTATTTTGCAGCAGTTTATGTTTCTGCTAACCTTCAGGTTTCAAGTGCTACCCATTTAGGCTGTATATTCCATCATTAGTCATTTTGGGGACCATATTGGGTCCAGGATGGCGACTTTTGAAAACTTTTCTTATATGATTTTAATTCCTTTATACTGATGAACGTTTCTACTGTTTCGTGTTTGCAGTCTTACATATTTAGGCTGTATATTATATCAAAAATGAATTTATTGTCCATATTTATTTAAAGATAGCTGCTTTTAAAAGCTTGTAGTATATGCTTGTAGTTCCTTTGTACTAATTAATATGTCTAACAAATTTCAAGTTTCAAGTGGTACCTGTTTGGTCTATGTGTTCCTTCACAAATCATTTCGGGGCAGCCATATCGTGTCTAAGAAGTCGATTTTTGAACAATTTTCTTATATGCTTGTAATTCTTTTGTACTAATGTACAATTATACCAAGTTTTTTGATTTTATTCCTACCCAATTAGGCTGTATATTCTTTCAAAAATTATTTCGGACGCCATATTTCGTTAATAATGGGGACTTATAAAATATTTTATTATATTTTTTTCAATCTACTAATGACAATACGTATGCATTTAATATATCAGTTCTGTTGCTTAAACGCTATAGAAAAGATTCTTTTAAATATCAATATTGTGTCCAAAATAGCAACTTTTCAAAATATACATTAACTTTATTTATTCATAACAAGGTACCTTCTTACAAAATTATTGCTCTGTAGCTCAAATGATATACAAAATAAATTTTATGTCCACCATATTAGTTATAAAACAATGTCTCTTTCAAACCCCGTCAAAGGTATAACCAAAATAAGCATTTTCCCAGCTTAACAAACCAATAAATGCTACCTTCACGTTCCGTCACGAGGTTTACGTCCTCGATCATACTTTAATTCTGACTTTCTTCAATTTACCAACGCTTTCTAAAGCCTGTTATTTCGAGTTTTGGCCAAATAACCTTTTTCTTTTAGTAAAATGACATGTTCTATTTACATAAGTTTCTGTATACCTCACTCTTAAGTTATATTCAACGTTTGTTATCCTTCTAATTTACCAATGCTTTCGGAAGTTTTCAGCACTATTTCAGTCAATATAACATTTAATTCAGTACGATATGTTCTTGTTTTTGTCTCAGTTTCTGTATGTCTCACTACCAAGTTATATTCAATCATTCTGTCCATGTTTGTTATCTTTCTGGAATTTACCAACGCTTTCGGAAGCTTTTCAGTTCGAGTTTAATCAAATAACATTTTATTCAGTACAATGTGTTCTTCTTTTTGACTCAGCTTTCTGTATCTCTTATTACCAAGTTATATTCAACAGTTCTGCAATTTATCAACACTTTCGGAAGTTTTTCAGTACAATTCCCGCCAATATAAAATTTTATTAAGCAAATTCAGTTATTATTGTTGTTTCTTATTTTCTGTATATCTCACTAGTTTCCTTAATGCAATTTCTTTGCTCCATTCAAGGCTGAAAACATCTTTCTCTTAACTTTTTTTTTAAATGATCAAAATTTACTTCCTGCTCTAGGGGTTATAGATTTTTCGATACACAAAAGTTCGAGTGTTCTCTCAAAAGTAGTGGGAAAAAAGATATTTTTTCAATTAATTTCTTGGTGCCTAGAGACTTCCGGTATGAATTTGTGTGTTGTCTCCATGTTTTCATAAACGGAGTGGGGAAAGGGTATAATTAGTAGTATGTGTCGACAGCGAATTTAGCCAAAGGCAGGGGCATTAATGCGAGTCAATATGCAGGTGCGAGTCAATATGCAAAGGAGCATTAAAATGTTCGATGATACTACTATCCGTACATTTACTTCAGAAACTGTTTTCATAACATGAAAGGACAGGTTAAATAGAAGAGAGTCAGGAATGGCATGATATAGCATTGGTTAAATCGCCGGACAACAAACCAAGTTTGTCTGGATTCTAGGTACGAGCCGCAATCCAGACGGTAGTTTATTTCCCATCACCTGATTGATGTTTTAAAGTTTGTTACAACTTTGGGATTAACATTTTGTAGGAAAATTTCCGTTGTCAATTATCATGTTTGCTGTAAGATTATAACCAGGTTAGAGATTTGCAATGCCAAACTTCGTGCAAATTTGCAATGCTAAACCTCATACAATCTTGCTGCAAGTTTATTGCTATCTAGGTTCTTGCTGTTATAACGGGACCCACGCTCAGTAGTACGTTTCCAGTTAGGTTGCGGAGAACATCCTCTAAAATGTTTCACCATTCATATTGCAAAATCTCAGACATATTGCCAATGGTATTTTGCCTCATCTACCGAGACTTCTCAACATATCCAACTCGTCCCTAATGTGCTCTATGAGATTGAGGGCGGGACGCTGGGTAGACCAATTCAAGGTTTGAATATTGTTCTGTTCATAGTACAGCGTAATAGCAGAATCAATATGACACCTGGCATTTACCTTTTAGAAATAACAGTGGTTCGTTCCATAAAATCATCAAAATGTTGAAAACATTTAATTGTCAGTAATTGTACAGCATACATAAAAAACACACCATAAAGCCACTGTACCAAAATATTCTGGTAGTAGGCACTATACACTTTGGTAGAAAGCATTCCTCCTAAGTAGTAGGTCGTAGTCACACCCACCGGACCTTGACAATATGAAATTAGCCTCGTCACTCCATAATACCGATTTCCACTGCTTCAGTGTTTAGTTGCGATGGTTCAAACACTGCTTCATCCTCCAAATGTTTTTGATATTCTTGATATGGGACTTATGTCCAGCTACTTTTCGTGAATAACCAATGTGGTGGGCTCCTTTCCGCAATGTTTAAATGGAAACAGATACCATTGCTGCTGCCTGAAGCTCTTAACTAATTGTGACTATTTTCTGTTTCCAGGTTTTGGCAATTTTATCTTTCTTAGATGATCAGAATTTCCGGTCTCCCTCTACCTTTGGTATTCCTACAATGTTCTTCCACCTTCTGTTTACATAGGTCGAGTACCAAAGTTGATTGGTGTTTGTTCAACTTAACGGCTATTGCCCTTCTGGGCAACCAACTCCAGTGACATTCCATGATTACACATTTTTCTAAGTCCAACAGTTCTTTTGCTTCTGAAACACATGAAACATGGTTCAGGTCACACGACGGTCGGATGAGGCCAATCACCTATCGAAATAGGTAACCAACTAGTTTTCGGTAGATAGTGTATATACTAGGAAGCATTTTCTTTGGCGATGTCTACAAAATTGAGGTGAGTGAGTTGACGTTCATAGTGCCAAACATGTTATTTTGCTGGAAGTAAGACTGCGTCGCAGTATGTGAGTGACTGGTAAAAGATGTGGTACCGTTGGTAACTCAGAAGCTTCTTTAAAGACGGAATTGTCCATCTTATCTCCAAGTGGTATAAGGTTTTTAAGATTTGAAGTAATAAATGTTACATTGCACTTTTTGTGTCAGAACAGTTTCACTTGACTACCCCTCATGTCTATATAGATAAAGCATTGGCATCGTACTCGGAATGTCTTGGGTTGGTATCCATTTGGTGACCCTCCTAACTGAGTTTTTTTTTTCTTCAATTGTACCAGGAAAATATTGAGAGATATCTTAAGTAACAGTATTTCCGGTTTATTCTCAAATCTTCTCATTTGATATTAATGTTATTATTGCTGTTGTTTAATTTCCAGCATAATATGGCCATTGTGTGTGTATTGAAACCGGAGTTAGTTAAATAAGTAAAATAATAAGTGTCAATGAAAAATGTATCATGTCTTCCTTTTCAAATGATTGATCCACGCAAAACATGGTGCAGATTGATTAAAAGGTTTGGGTTTGATAAAACAAAAAGTACTTCAGTCGCATTCTATGAACTAAAATCCATGAATACATATTTTAGGACCAAACATATTTTAGGATCATATTAAGGAAATCCATAGGCTCAAGTCTTGAGGTTTGTTAATAACCAGATAACAATTTCGCACAACCTCGTGATTACCTAAGATTTTAGTAGACGCGTCTTGAATAATTATTCGAATGAATATAATATGTTTTGTTTTTAACTCAAGTTACTTCCTTCACGTAATCTAATGCTCATCCTTGACAAATGTATTCGAAATGAACACTAATTTAGTTTCGTTAACCTGTGTCCCTTTGTTTCTTTTCATAACCTAAGCCCAGAGTTTCCCGTTTCCATGTCACCGCAGAGCTTAGCTTACACTTTTGCCTTTAAGTCTCTAATAGTACGGTCAATCTGTACATTGTAACTTACAGAACGTCGGGTAATTATGATTTTTGGATATGCCTTCTATGTTGAGGCCCTTATTAAAAATCCAAGTTTTCGACCTTGGCGTGCCAGCACACGAAGAACCATATTGAGAAAACTTCGAAAATTTAGTTCTTTTTCAGTTTTCATGTGGTATCTGTTATACTTCGACTTTACGGTAGAAGTGGTCCTTTTTACAGTACTTGGACTATACGTATGGTTATTTGGGGTATTCCCGACGCCCTGAACATTGTTCGTTTCGTAGGAAGCATTGAGATGAAATTTCTTCACATCATCATAAATCCTTTCGTGTCTTCATTCATTTAATATATGTTTCACTCTGCACACCCGAATACTCTGATAGCTGAGGGTATTCATATGAAATTAGTGTAAAATGTCACAATTTCCCCACTACGTGGGGAATTACGATACTTTTTGATGCACTTCCGATACCAAATGAAAAGACGTGCATACATTTGACAATTATTACTATGTATTCAGTGAACGAACTCGATCAGAATCAATTCAATTACGCTACAATGTTAATAGTTTATGCAGAGTTCCCTAATGAACACTTGAAGGAACGTACGCACTCTCAGCGATTTATTTTATTGGGCTAATTCCAGAAGTTTCAAATCTATTTGCAAATCCAAATCTCAAAGAATCTCTACTAAGCCCAGTTCCTTTTCTTTGTGAGCTCATGTTTGACTCCCACTAACGAAAAGGATAGTGGGAGTGTATTGGGGAACGTAAAACCCTTTTGCAGCTTTAGCAATACTCATCCTATTTCTTATAACATACAAAGCTAAAGCCATTGTTTCTTTGTTGTAAGAGTATTTCGAAGTCTTTCGACAGTAGTTACGAACAATGTTTGCTATGGAAATAAAGAGATATAACTTTGTAATTTACACGAACAGTGTCGCATAGAGTTTTGCGAAGACAGTATAGAAATATAGCTACTATTGGTGAATTATCGGATGTACGGTACCCTTGAACACAATGTCGGGATTGCTCCAAAACACCTAATATTAGAAATATATTAATTTTGGAGCTTGAAACATTGACTTAAGTAAATGAACCTACATGTGAACACTCTTTGATAGTGTGCAATGATTTCGAACTCAATGATTAACACTTGTTCATAAAAACTTAAAGACTGAATCTTCTATTTTAGAATATAGTCACTATAGTCACCCTTTCTGGATAACTTACCTTGTTTCTGGTCCTTCAGAAATAGAAAACACTAACTAATAAATAAGCGCAGAGATTCAGTACACTACGAAATCTTTTCCTTTACTATTGTTTATATCGCGGGCTTAATATTATGCAATCTAGTGTTGCATGTTTAGAAGTGCTGGATTTCCCCAACGTTTGGAATACTCCAAATTTCCATACTATTTTATTTATTTATTTATTATTTATTTATTTCATCGACACAACAGGCCTTAATGCCTATTTATAGCGTCTACAATAAGTGTTACATTGTTACATTTAATGACACAAATAATAGAACATCTATATCCTTTTTCTTGTCCAAAAAGTTTCTTTTTCTTTCTCTTTCTCATTTTTTTACAATATATTCTGTATTAATCTTTTGTACAGTTCTTCCGAATTTCCAAATATGTCCAAATTTGTACAATTCTCACCTATTGCATTATAAGTAGCACTAGTTCTCCATGTATTTCGGTAATAAGATTTATTATTATCTAAACTCTTCTGTTAACAGAGTGTGTAACTGTCGACAGATATATTTTGAGATATATGATTCGTAAAACTAGTTCTCCGTAAGACCTAATGTGTACTGTGACGCTCTTCCTAACACTACATATAACAAATTTTATCATCAACGTGAGATGATAAAACCTGATTATAATGGCATTAATTTGCATGCCAATTGCATAGACTGGAGTGAATAGAACTAGTTCTGGATCTTAGGCAAAATGACAAGAAACATTCGCTAATTCTGTAAGTCCTGTGGTTTCTGTTATGTAATGAAATATTTTACTCAGCTGTCTGAGCACATGATTCCAAAATGTCTTGTAAGCGCATAGTTGTAATCTGGAAATTGGTTACATAACGCCAGAACTGATATAAACAGAATTTGAGGCTTTTAGGCATGATTTACTGAAGCCGATATAAACAATGTATCATCCACCAAGAGAAGATCAGCATATTGCTGCAAGATATGACTACCCAGTCAGAAGTGAAAGGAGTAGAACTTGGTAGCGCAACGACAATCTAAATAAAACGTAATGTCCAAACTGTTTAATTCCAATTATGCTACTCAAGAACGTAAGGTCAAAAGTGTTTCAATTTGTGAAATAATATGTCAATGATTGTATAGAACCAAACCTAAGTAATACTGCGACAACACGTAGCAAATAGGTTCGTTATGTGCACATATATCGCATGGCCACACGATCTAAGAAATTGAATCATGCAAATTGCTTCACAAGTAATTTAGTTCTCTTCTTTAATCTGTCACGGCACTGTTGTCATACCATATGACATCTATCTCATCCAGTTCAGTATCCATTAATAGTCATTTACGTTTAATATATATAACAGCTTATAAAAGAAAAGGCGTTTTCCGTACTCTGTATTTAATTTACTTGTTCTCTACGTTCCATTTTTCTCGGGTTCTCTTGTCGTTATTTGTTTACGACAGCATCTATAATTTTGACTGTGAAGTTTTACCTAGACACAGTACCTACATACGAATTTTCATCAAAATCGGTCTCTGACGCCTGGCGAGTGTTCCTTGAACACTGTGGCGTGGCGTGGTTAGTATATACATGTCCCAAGATACTAAAAATTGCCTCTTTTTAGATCAGTGAAAAAATAAGTGCAAAACGAGAACTAAAGTACTAACTACATTAGCTCATTTTGGCATAAAATGTATATTGAAATATCTTATCTTTTTAAAAAATCCAGTAAGCTCAGAAGAAATGCAAGCATTGATCCATTTTTTTTTAACATTTTGTATTTTCTTTCGTATATAGATGTTAGATTTAGCAGATCTTAGAGCAGGTGGCTAACACACACTCACACAACGGCATGGATGGATTAATTTTCTTGAAAGCATTTTCTGGTGGGAACAAGAGAAAGAGAAGAACAAGTCTGAAAATTTAAGCTGAATTTTCGATATCAAATTTGAGCAGAAGCACTCACTTTTTTCTCTTCCATCTCCTAGTGATAGAAAAAAGAATGTTTTCTAAAAAAAGGGGGATAATAAAGAATAATTTGATATTGTACTAAGAGAAGAAACTCAGCCATGTCCTTATTGTTGAAAATTGAAAGAAATTCTGGAATCGAGACGAAACGCTATATATCTCTACCTTCTTCTGATAATGAGAGACATCAGGTGCAATTTGGAAAATTACTGAACCATAAAATGTGCGAGGAAGATAAAGTAGATACATTATATAGTATGGCAAACTGGGAGAACAAAATGTTGTTCAAACTCTAAGAGGAGAAGTAGTTTTATATTGAGGTTGGTTTTTCAGCTAAAAGTTTTTGTAGCTATTTATATTATATTACTACTAGTAAAAGAAACAAAATAAGCTAATACAGTTAATGTCTAATGGACGGTCACTATCTGTTCCAAACGTAATTCATTTCGAACTTCTTAGAGAGGATGCGACATTTAGAACATCTTGAACGAAGGAGAAACAGCATTATAGTTTGTAAAAGCATATACTTTTTTCTTTTTTCCATTTTCTACCAGGATCCCATACCGAGTTGTAGACTGAAGACGGATAAAATGGTCTGAATGCCACACTTTAAGATTGGATAAATAATATGAATGTATCTGTAATGAACTTTACTATGGATATGAATGGATGAAAACAGAAACCGTCAGCTTATTGTATTAGTCTTGTACACTTAACAGGGATCAATTATTAGGGAACGCATCATCATCATCCACGTTTACTGCCAGAAGTCAGCCGAAACGAGAACGAGCTCTCTATTCTGTAAATATGGCCACCACGCCAGGAATGTTTTAAAATCGCTTCTTGTCCTGTTAGCTCATTTGTTTGTATATGCTTTCACATTAATTTCTTCACCTTGGAACCTGAAGGTACTATGTCCACTTTTGCTACTTAATAATGAAAAGCAGTTTCAAAGTTTGAAGTTCGATTTAAAGTCTGTATAAATTCATTTCATTTCTAACATTTATAACCACTTGCAGGTCGTTTTGTGTGATATGATTTTTGAGGTTGATGCTCTTGAGTACAAGGTCTTTGACTGCAGTGTTAACTCCATTTTGCCAAACAAACGGACATAGTACCTTCTGGTTCCCAGGTGACGATTTACTCACGATAGCTGGAAACTTTCCACTTAACTCCGAGAGAAGAGCATACATGATGTGGAAGCAGCGTGCCATCCAACACAATAAATTAGATTATCATGTATGGTTGCGTAATTGCTACAACTAACCTAAAGATCGTCTTGTTTCAGTTAACGACAGTAGTTATTCCCGAACGTAACTCTTTGTGGAATCTGAATTTATCTGAATTCATCACATGCTCTGGGGTAAAATGGTTATTTTTATTGAAATAATTTACTTCACTAACAAACTATGTTATATGTTTGGACATAGCCATAACCATCAACAAAACGTTTAATAACTGTTACGAGAAACTATTTTAAGTTCTTTCTCTTTAATATTTTTACCCTTCCTTTGGACGCTTTAAATAATGTGTTCTTTGGGTATTTGTTTTTCTTAATATTTATTGCCCAGATTCATATAATTCGTTCGTTATTAATTGCATATCGTTGTCTCCTTAAAATGAAATGCCCACGTACTTTGTTATTTATTGTTTCTTGTAAGGATTCCATGCATTTTCAAAACGATTCCATGCGTTTTGAGCGTGTTTTCAAACTTTTGGAAGACTGCCCCCCGCCCCCGTTCCATTACAGTAGTGAATTATACTCAAGGTGATATATCGATCCCTTAGGCCACAGGACATAGCTGGGGAGGTTGATTTTATTCTAACCTGCATTATCCAGATTATTATGCATCAGAAAATTATTCGTTAGAGTTTTGCTTTCTTCATTTCTTATGATGATGGAGCATAGGACAAAATGATGCTTTCTTGATTATTAACTAATGATGGGTTTTGTTCTAGAAGTGACTCGATTTCTTTTCCTAACGTTGAATAATTGTCTTAATCAATTTACTCATCATCAGTTCTGGTTCTATCTTTCGCGATGTGGTGTAGAGTTATCTATTCTTCATACATCTGAAGTAACAATAGGTCGTTGTAAATATATAACCGGTATTACCTCCTTCATAAAAGACTACATAAATATTAGATCGACTCTCGCGAACGTATGGTATATACCGCCCATGACATAGAAGAGTGACAACTCAAAAAAAGCAACTTTTCAGGAGAGCAGAGAAATGAAATCAGTTACCATTGCGTTTAATGTAGTATAGAGACGACAAAACTGCTGTCTAGCGGCCACCGTTTAAGCTACGAGCCCGAAGATTTGAGAGGTTATAGAGTAAAACTTTGTGCATTTGACTATGTCAAAAACTAAAATTTACCAAATTTTGAGTTGTGTCATGTCATGGGCGAACATCCATATACTACAATTCTAGCTATAAGTGAGAAGACATCAACGACAAATCAAAAGCGAGAATCCTAACATGAGTTGTTTATAGCAATGTAAGATAAAATAAAAGATATGCCAACACTTATCAACAATTAATTGAATTAGAACCTGATAATCTATTTGCTAATAGCATGGACCAAGAATACCAAAACCATTATTCAATACCAATATAAAAAATTAAAACCAAATTCTATATCAATAGCCGAAAACAAAATTAATTTAAATTTCAATTTGATTTATTATGTTATTCCAGAAATCAGTTTCTAAAGCTGTAACGACACATTTGTTTCATAGGTTAGAAATTTCCAGCACATGTATCTCCTAAAATTTTAGACATTATGCCTGCAGACTATTTTGTTTCTTATTACTAGTAGTTTTAACATCTGTATTAATTAACATACAGTATAGTGTTATTTAAATAGAAATTATTTGCAGGTGAGTTTGCAGCACAGCCTCATTGATAGACTTGCCATTGTTCATGGTATCAGTTAATGCTCATGATCAGTATTATGTTGTATACGAATTAATTAAGTTCCATTAATTGCTCTAACAGTTTTAAATATATTTATTTGATTTTAACTTGAATACCGCCAATTATATAATATTTCTGGAATTTGATGTTACGGGACTCCTACCTTTTCTCCCCATGGTCCATAGCACCTTAAACTTTTCGGATTCATATACCTTATTATGTCTTATCAGATGCACTACGTCTGCATCGGATCCGTACGACAACCACTATGACCGTTCCTTGTTAGTTAACTCAACGAAGCATGTCTTATGCAACCCATTTTACCAAACTGTTTTTCAGGATGCATAACATATTACGTATTTTGCGCACATTTTTCTCCATCTACATTTCATATAACATACAGAAATAGTCATTTTAACGCTATGCTCACTCTCACTCTCCACGTCTGATTGCTTAAACATCATCAATTGAAGCATATAGGAAATAAAAGTATTATTTGATCTGACTAAAATGGCATATCCTTTCTGCCAAACATCGCCAAAATATCTTTTTTGTCACTTTAAGTTATTATCTAATTATGAGGGAGATGACAGTATTCTGAGATTTCCGGGGTAGGGATAGAAGATGGCCTAGCTTTCTTTTGGCATGTTGTAGAGCTAATTAAAATTCAACGAAAGAGTTCCAGAAAACAGGCAATTTACTGATTTCGGCACTTATACGCATGGAAGCCTATGTGACGGCCAATTTATCGCGATATCTGGAACAGGGTTAGGAGGTCCTCTCAACTATCTTTTAATATGTTGTAGAGTTTAACAAAGCTAAAAAAGCAAGAAGTGCACTCATAGAGAATCTGGTTAAAACAATCTTGTTGATTTGCTTACACGACATGATCTGATCCCCCAACACTACTGAGTTTGCTCGAGCACTGTGCAGACTGAATAAGGAACAAATATGGAACGGTATGGAACGGTACGTATCTATTTTACAGCGGCTTCCAATTTGGTTAAACATATGATATCAACTACAAGATATTGTTCCATTTGGGCCAGGATGGGCCGTCTCGACCATCATGGGAAACATAAACTGTCGCTCTTGGCTCTACGAACTATTCGGTGATGTGTTTGTCTTATATATAGGGTACAAGAACACCTGTTGAGATCACGAAAGCTGAGGTTTCAAGGTCTAAATCCCAATATTCCTGGCTAAATGTAAGAAATATTAATTGTTACCTGTGTTAAAACAAACGAATCAAAGATGTGTACAACTATCCAATAGATTATCGAATATTCGTAATCGTGACATCAAACGTCATAACTACTTGTCGGAAACAATACTGATAAGATCTGTGCCACACTTAGTAGAGGTCGCCAGGAAAGCTGCAATGCAAGTGAAATGCTATTGCGCAAGGTGGTATAAACAAGACGACGCTGAACTAATACTAATTTGAAATAATACTAAGCTGTAAGCACGAACGAAACAACTTGAAATCCATAATATTTGACGAGAACTTAAACAGAAAGCAGTAGCAATTCAAGACACTTGAAGATCAGCTGCCAAGCTTCCGTTATTAACTTCAGTTGATTTCCGTGTCCTGAAGTTACTATCTCAATAAAGACATACTAAGTCGTATTACTACGATCACGCAGACAACGCGGAGTATGTGTGCTACGTCAGAAAAGAATCAACTAGCTAAAGTGCGCCAACTTTTACATCTCAGTTGCACAGCTTCAAGGCAAAAATGGAATCTCGCCACAAAGGACAAACAAAATTCATACTCTACATCCTTATCGATCTCAACATACCCGGTATAGACTGAACATTTGAGACATGTTGTTCATGCTGCAATGGACTAAGGGCAACACAGAGTTGCTTGCATTTACAGTCAGTCGTATGGTACTTGGTATGAGGTAAATACCTAACATAACGTGACCAGACGTTGGGGGCATTTGTGCAGAAACAATTGCCAGCGTCGCATCGAGACCTCCACAATATGAGTCTGACGATGAATCAGAGACCAACCAAGCGGCTTAACGTAAAGACCATCTGATTGAGCTGACAAATGTCAATTTCCTTACAGGCAATGATAGGATAGTCACTATATTTACTTTTACTGTGCAAAAAAAATGAACGATGAAGACTTAAGGCGGCACTTGGGAATGCTACACACATCAAAATACACATTTACATGCAAAAATAAAGTTCATCGTGTGTTCATAGCTTGCATTTGGCCAAATAAATGCCATGGAAACATTGATTGATTAATTATTTTGGCAACTCTCAACGTACATCACAGTTTAGTTTGATTTCCAGAAGCATCTTTGTGTTTTGAAATAATTGTTGACCGCCTTCCGGATGATTTGCGGTAACAGTTATAGACTCTTTCGATGTTTTCTTGTGTGCTCTACAACATATCAGAGAATAATTGAGGTCACCTCTAATTCCTGGTTCAGAAATCGCAATAACCTGTCCGCTCGCATAGACTTCCATGCACACAACTCTAGTCGCACAAGAATATGAGGCCGATATCGGGCCAATACTGGATCAATAGCGCAAATATCGATCATAGCTGGCCATTTTGGATCAATTTTGATTGACATTGGCGTAGTACCATATTTCTACATTCAATGTTATTCCTGAAACTTAGGAAATGTGTTGCATTTCATAAGAAAGGTGTTGCTTAATAAAAACTTGGCATATTTAAATATAAATTTAGAGGTATATTACTGTCTGAGTCGCCATTGCATGATATCGATCGACATTGGGCGATATGGCTCAGGAGTGTACCGTTTGTGTTCGAAAATGTCTATGCAATGGAAACAGATCAGGTGCTAGTGCTACCTATTAAACTTCTACGCGTTCCCTGCTTAAAGTCATTTTGTAATGAAAGTACCGTCTATGTCATCATATGTCATCTCTGCGTTGAGGAAGTGCATTATCGACTTATAGATAGATGGATGACTCCGTAGCGCAGTGGATAAAACGATATACTACAAACAAATCACAATGTCCCAAGTTCGAGTCCAGTCGCAAACAAATGCGAAAATTTCCAACTGCACATCCGGACGAAAAAAAGCACACGGTATGAAGCGAATAAAGACAGAATATAATCAAGAACTTATTTCCTAAGACTACTGTAAAAATATATATAGTTTCATTTATAAAAGCAGTAAATTACTTTCAATGAAAGATACAGCTTTCCTATAGCGATTAATGTCGATCTCGGGTACCAATCGGCATCGAGCCCCTATATGGCATTCGGCAAAATTGTTTGCTATTCGATATTGATTTATATCGGATAACTACATCGATCGAGATCGCAAAAATTGCGTTACTGATATCGAACCGACATCCACTTGCTACTGGGGGAGTGCCGAAAGCAGTAAGTTGCTTGTTTTGGGGATATTTATTACAGGCACTTTGGCCGAAGCTTCATTGGCTCTACAACATGAAAAGATAGTTGAGATCATATTCTACCCGTGCTCGTCAAATCCTAAAATACTGTCCTCTCCCATATACCTAGGTACATCTATATAAACTTTAAATACCGAAAGAAATTATATATAGTATAATATTATTCAGGTCAATATCTACTTTATACGTTTCAATTGGGCATGTTTTAGTGGTCGAATATAGAAAGTGAACACTTTCTGAACTTTCTGACCTCGATATGCTTCTGTAAGGATCGCAATATATTTCTTTGCAATCCAGATTACACGTATATGAGGGATGACTCACTTTGGTGACTAGTCTTCTGACTACAAACATAAGGAAGAAAGCGGCCAGGATAACTTTTTAAGTACTATGACCATTGTATATTCATGGGGAAACTGACAAAGGTCTAGAAACATTAGTCACGATGACCATCACCAAAACTCTAACCTGCTTGACTTCCCAGTACTGTTGTAATGTTCGTGACTGTAACCACTAGATCATGAGAGCTGTGTGAACAAGCTAAAAAGTCATTTTTTTTCAAACTTCATAGAAAAGTTTCTCGCTCCGAAAGATGTATGCATGACTACCAAAAGATGATTTTTTAAATTGGAAGACACATCGTAATGGATTGAAATCCAACGGGTCACCCTTAGTGAGGTTGTTCCACAGTCGCACAAGGCGAGAGCTTGTCTGCTTGCTCCAGTTGCGTGATCCCCTGGGAACTTTATCCCTCTTAATGTAAGCAGGCTTATGCCTGAAGTTCATTAGCCTAGCATAATAAAATATGTAAATATAGATAAAGAAAAACATAAATTTAAGTATCCCATCTGGACATTTGTGTATTATTTTCCTTCTCAACCATTACTTTTCCATTTAAGGATGAGTCATGCCATGCGCCACAATGTTTACAAATTTCAGTGTGTGTTGATTGTATTACCGTGGCAAGTCAAGTATTCAATACATATAAGGCTCTGCAAGGCTTCTAGTCAATACTTCATCGGGATAGTTGAAGTTGTGTTGTTCACATGAGATTTTTCAACGTTAGTTTTGCTTGGTATATGTGCGTCTATTCGTTCTCTTATACAAGGTTTCTTATAAATTTGATAATAAATAATAACGAGGAGGCCCGTTCCCCCGAAGACAAACGGAAATCATCTTTCTTTTCAAAGAATGTGGACGAAATTACCATGCTACTGCTAGACAGATTAACGAGTTACGTATATCCCGGAAACCCTAGTGTAAGGAAAAAGTATCTTCACCAACTGAAGAACAAATTTTGGTAAAACCCAACGCATTTAGAACTGCCCATATGCATGAGGACCAAATATATATAAGAACACAATGATAGAATTTATTGGTCGCGTGATACGGCAACAAGGAGAAAGTAATATTCCACGAAGCTCAATTAGTAAACGGTTAAAAGCACATACATTTCACCTACACAAAATGCACATAGCTTAAGAACTAGTTCATGATTGTAGACGAATCGCGTTTACTTAACTTTTTCTCAGTTAATTGCTGAAAATGAGATCTTTGAACATATACGTTTTACTGACGAAATCTCCTTTCCTCTCGATTTTACGTGTGTTTCTGTGTCAATAAACATAACGTTAGATTTTTGGAACATCTCAATTCCCATTTCCTTTGAAAAGGGCTTACACACACCTCATGATATTAACATGTGGGCAGATATATCGGGAGATTACATTTATATAATAAATTTTAACAGGCGATTTGTATTTGCACCTTCTATAGGATGCAGTGGACTACTTAATAACTTATGTGGTTTAAAGTGTTTCTACTAAGAAGAGAGTGCCTGAATCTGATACAAACAATATAATTTTTCACCATAGTGGATGCCCTGCACACTATTACTGGGAGGTACATGAGTTGATCAATAAAACGTAACTCAACAGGTGGATAAGCCGTCGTGGTCCACAGAATGTATTTTGAACCTTGGTTTAATTGCCTCATTATTTGCTCCCCAGAGTTCTCTCTATTAGTTCTTCTACTGATTCTTGTTCTTTCATCTCTATTAGAATATTGAATATAATCACGAGGGAGGTTTTCATTACTAGTGGTAATTGAAGTCTCTATCTATTTCATGGTGTGAGATGAATTATTACTTATCTACTTTTGTTGCTACTAGGTACACTATCAATGCTGTCTTTGCTTGCGACATTCGAAGTTTATTTTGTCTTCCGTTCTACCCGGTAATTGTATTATTCAAGTTGATTGTTTGGTTCCTAACAGTCCGGTCTTGCTTTTCGTTTTAACATTATTGTTAGCTTCTGTCTCGTTTTATGTATCTAAATTATTTTATTTTCAGTCAGTTTTTATTTTTCATTCCTTAGATTTCAGCGCTGTTGATGTTGTTTCTTGTTGCATATCGTGCTGTTTGTTCTTTTGCTCTTTGAACTCGAACTTAAATGCGCCATTTACTTTACTCAACGTTGTCACTTCATTTTTCAGGTTGTTGACGTTTCCTTCTCTTTCCTTCTTTTCTCATTTGCTTTCAACCTTCCTTAGATTTTAATGATTGCAGTTGACACGTCAATTGCTTCTGATTTTGTCCTGATTAATTTCCTCTCTGAGTTTCACATTTCTCTTCTAGTCGTTCCAGTGTGATCTCTGGGTTTATCCTGGAAGCTTCTTTATCTCTCAATATGGTGTTTTCCTTTCTTAATAGGGTATTCTCTCCCTCTATTACCACGAGTTTAATTTCTAGTTCAAAAATTATCTTCACAAGATAGATTAGGTTCTTCCGTTTTTTCCCGTTTTTTCCGGGCTTTAATTTTCAGTGACTATTTCTTGTGGTGAATCCTTTGCCCCTTTTCTTCTACTCTGCTGTGTTGTGCATTTATTAAGCCTTGGGTGATGCGTCAGGAGATATCTTGTTCAATTTTGCTATCCTGTCCTTCCATTCCTTTTCGCCATCTTTTAGGTTTTCGTTCTAGGTTTCCCTGTTTCTTGCTTTTTTCTATAGTACTGACTACTGTGTTATCGAGCAGGCGCTTGAGAGAGTACGACTTCTCTCACAAGGAGACTTACGGAAGTGTAACTTACCGATTTTAATGAAAGTTTGCATACTTGTAGAACATCGAAAAATAATCGACACGTATTTTTTTATTTCGGCAATGGTGCGGGTTTGAGGGTAGAAACCACCCTGTGAATGTTAGGGGTGGTCTCCAAGCATAGACAGAAAACAATCATTTAATGTACAAGAAACAATACTGCCAGGGGGGAAGGGGCAAGAAAACCAAATTCAGAATCGGACGTCAAAAGTACAAAATTCAAAATAGCGGATCCAATATGGTGATTACAATTACAAAAGGTCGTCTGGTTTGAAATGCTCTACAGCTAGCGAAGAAAAGTTATAGTTGACAGGGATACTGCGAGAAGGTGGCAGACCGATTTGAGACCCCTTTCTGTACTGATGTTAACGGAATGCTTTATTAAAATAAGTCTCGTTACCACTCCCTATTCGGGGTGCTCATTTATAGTGAGTCTGCTCGCCTTCCACTAGTCGGGGTGCTTATTTTTAGTGATTTATAGTATATTTGAGTCCCGTGTTAAACCTTGAATAACGCAATAGGCGCTAAATTGGGAAAGTAGGTTTAATTCTGATAATAAAATTTATTCGTACTTTAACTCTGATACCCGGAATTTTCTTCTTCACATTCTTTAGCGTTAAAATGGATTATTGAATGGAATAGTAATGCTTAAAGTAGGATCAAAATTTCGACTCGATTATATAACGACCGATTAAGTCTAACCAGAGATTGTAATGAAAGACAATGACAAAGATAATTAAGATCCACTCACTGATTCATAATCAGTTTTCGTCGCCCAGATTTGCAAATCTTATTAGGTATGCGTGTTACAAAAGCGGTTATTTGAAAGAGAAACCACTTGGGTTTGAAAATCCCGTAACATTTAGTTTCAAAGATTGTGCAGCAATTTGCGATTTGTGCAGTTATTGCCGTAATAAGGTGTGCGTGGTGTAAACAATGTTCATGCATCACAC
>JAGDQP010036022.1:0-19263 GCA_022664845.1 Lepisma saccharinum | reverse complement strand
ACCTACGGTATCTACTGGGTTTGTTACAATCAGTGATTCGGTCAGACCCGGTCTCTGTGGGAGGGGGGTCAGCCCCAAATCCTCAAGAGTATTCCCAACTTTAACATTTTTTCGAGGTCAAAAGTTGATAGAAACATTGCAAAGCTACCTACATTATCCCAATTTTGACTTTACACCCCCCAAACTGAAAATCCTGGCGGAATCTCTGATTACAAAGTATTCCGAACCAGTATGTTTAATAAGCCCCATCAAATTTGCAAACTAACCACGCGCAAACAAAGCATGTGTGTTACACTTTTGATATTATCCTAGATGTTTTCTCAAAACTCTGGAGTTTCACTGGAAATCATGAGTATTTAATCTGACCACCAAGTTTGGTCTCCATGTCGAAAGTGACAATGAGTATTTGAAGTGCCCTTTATATATTCGAATAATCCTGAAAAACTATAAAATCCAAAAGTCACTTCTCTTTTGCTGTTAGATTTGATTTGTGGGAACTGAACTTTATACTGTGGAAACTGAACTTAACATTTTTTACTACGTTTAAATTTCATATTTTTTTTATCTGTACTTCTTCTTCTTCTCTCTCTCTCTCATTTCTCTACCTCTGTCTAACAGACATCCATCGGTTTCAGTGTTTCATTATATGTGTTTCAATTTCTCCCTCCATCAACTTATGTATATTGATTCGTCTCGCTTTTATTCTTTTATTTTATCGATACTAATACATGTCTATTTTGAAAAAAATACGTGCTCATGATGTTTGCTGATTTTAGTATGGGCAAGACGAAGGAAGGAGAAAGAGGGGTCTGTTTACCAGACACGATTATGGGATAAGAAGGTGCCATTTGGGTTGCCTAGCTGCACGGCGTTCGCTGTCGCAAGTTTTTTAATGCGAAGTGTACAAGCGTTGAATCGTGGATCAGTGAAATGGAGGAACGTGGTGGTGTGGTTCGCTTGTACAAAGCTCAGGGTATTCCGTCTGCAAGACATTCTGAAGTAAACAAAGACGATATTGTTCTAGTTATCATGAATGAGACGCAACAGGAAATGTTACAACGATACGGCAACAATATTGTATTTGTATCGACAGTACTCATGGCTTGAATAAGTATGGGTTTGAACTTACAACGCTATTGATCCTGGATGACAAATGTCAACGTTTTCCTTGTGTATTCATATTCTCCAACAGAACGGATACTGCATCAATGGATTCTTTTCTCCGCAATAAAAGATACTCTGACTGACGTATTACAGCCGAAAATGTTCATGTCAGCAGAGGCATTTTATTCACCCAGGATAAAAGTAATGGCACCTGTTCAAAACCGTCTATTTTGTTCATGGCATGTGGATCATGCGTGGAGGAAAAAAAAACCTTCCTAAAATAAACAATCGCGAAAAGCAGGTCGAAGTTTATAAGCAATTGAGGGGTGTTCTTGGAAGAAAGAGATGAAGTTGCTTTTTCGAGAATGTTGGAACAAGCGATAACTGACCTAAAATCTGATGGCGAAACAAAAGAATTTAGGGTTTATTTCGAAAATAATTATAAAAATTGCACAAGTAATTGGGCTTATTATCACCGGCTTCATCCGGTTTGGATACTAATATGCATTTAGAACGAATGCATGGCGTCATCAAGCATTTACATATGGGTGAGGTGGGGGGAAGAAACCAAAGAGGCTGGACGTAGCAATTAATATTCTTATGAGGTTTGTGCGAGATATGATTTATGATTGTCTCATTTACTTAAATAAAGGAAAAGTGACGAATAAACTTTCAAATATGAGAAAGACATGGGAAATTATTGTCTCTTTCAACTGAAGGCATTGCCTACGATAAGAATGTGTAAAGAGTTTCATCAGAAGAGAAAATTATGAGGTCAAGAAAGCGGATGAAGACTGCAGCTGCAGCTTAAGATGTACAGACTGCAAACTTTGTATCCACTCACACATTTGCTCACAAAATTCCTGATATGAAAATAAGAGAAGAAAGTATAGAACATTGAGGATGCTTTGTTTCGGCACTATACGGTTCCGAAAGTGTAGAAAATGAATTCTAAAGCTTGATAATTCCAATAGCATTAAGAGTAGAACTGAGGCGACATAGCAACCTCAAAGACTTGAGACCTGCTCTATCCAAAACTGCATATTCAAAAATTATGCAATGGATGCGCAAGTGATGGCGCAAAAGAAATAGGGGATTCCAGACATTCTGTGGAGTAAATATGGATAGAAATAAGCGCGAATATGATAACTTTCCGTATGATTACAGATGATAAACGTAATCACTGGCATCTAACCGGGCAATGACAGTCCCTTTTACTGATAAAAATGCAGAAAATTCGCTTAAATCTATGTTATTTGTCCCTGTTTGTTATGAATGCACTTTTTTTTATCTAAAATTATTTCGCAAAGGAATCTCTTTGATATATCGACTATACCCCCTTCCTAAAGTTTTCGGCTGGCTACGGCTTTCTGCAATTTTAATTTGTCCATCTTATCATCTACTATGTTCCGTTCAATCTTTGCTCCGTTTCCAACAGAAATAAGTGTCCCATTCTCTCGGACAATATTCCCGAAGTTCACTGTGCTAACCGCAAGACCTTTACGAAGAAATCTAATTTCATGGACATTATATTCCCCCCTTTCCCCTTGCATTCTTCGGTTGTGCTGCTTCCATCCCTCTGTTCCCTTACTGTAGATATTGCATTGGCGAGATTTCCCGAAGATAGCCGAAGTCAGGTCATTTTTAAACTATACGTGAGGACAGTCACCAAAATATACATCTCTGTCACACAACACTGGACGTGGAAGTATTTTGTCTACTAGTAATGACTCTTTGCTGGCAGATATTTTGAGGACCTTACAGGTGGCAGCAGTGTCAGCTTTAGATACGGACGAACCGTGCAACCGCCCAGAGCCTCGCTCCCGGGGAGGCCCAGCGCTACCGACAATTAATTAGTAGCTTTGAGTGCATGAATGCCTGGAGTGATAGTACTTTATCATATAGAAATAGATGACCAGTCTTAGTGTTTGTTTACTGCGTGTTCTTTATTGTCACTACGAAATTTGTTGGTCATAGGTGATTGAGTAGATGCTACGTTTTAGGAGCTCTCCGATGTTGGTTTTGTGTGTTTGTGCCGAAATACGTGCATAGTAAAGACTGGGCTGTGTGGAATGTACCCAAACAATTATATTGCACTGTGAATAATAGCCATGATTCCCGCTACTGTTGCGCCTGCCCAGAGGAGTTTTTCTAAGCTGAAGCTCATCAAGACATATCTAAGGGACACCTTCACTCAAGACTGGATGTGTGCTCTCACTCTTATATCTATAGAAAACGACGTTGCATCTACTCCAGACGATAGCGATTTGATTGAAGATTTTAGCAACAAGAAAAGTCGCAGAATTAGCCTTTTACTACAAAAATAAAAATACTTGCCTTAGTATTGTAAATCTGTACTTGTTTATTTATTTAGCTGTAATTTTCGGATTACTAATTATACGATATTGTATTTTATTATATCGACTTTCTTTCTTGTAAATCAATACCCTAATTCCCGATATAAAAATGCTTCTGGATCACATTCACCCGAAGTCAGGCTTTGCATTTTAAAAAATCGTTTATTTTTTTTTGCACAAAAACACAACACACACACTCACATTCATACATATTTCTATGTATGTATGCACAATTGTACATATTGGTTTTGGTTATTGTGATTCCGTGGGGCCCTGAAGAGTCATTGGCCAGGCCTCAAATGCTAGGGCCGCCTCTGGGTAGCAGACAGTCATTATTCATATAGATTGAGTGAAAATGTAAATCTGTTCTTTTAGCGAATGTTTCCACACGTTGATGTTGCCAAACATTTACGTTTGGCGAACGAAAGTTCGTATTTTTGCTGGTTTGGGATTGCTCCTCATTTTCTTTATTTGTTGATCTAATTTTGACGTGTGGTTCGCAATAAGCAGATACTAAATTGAATTCCATTCCAGTGAACATACAAATTTCATCCATCAGTTGCAGTAGCTTGACTCGTTGGAAATCACTGCAGCGTTTTATAATGTTTCTCTCCAGCAACCTTGGTCTATAGATGCCCTGGCCAAAGAAAGGAAAGAAGAAATAGTTCGAGTAAAATTTGGGAGTAGAAATGGTCCCGGACTTAATTAAGGAATCATACCAATGGTTCCGTGTGATTTATGTGTGTGTATATATGTGTGATTTAGGCCTTACGTAAATATTGGTATGGTTACTTAATTAGGTGCATGACTATTTCCACTCCAAAATTCTAGTCGAACTATTTCTTTCCTTTGTTTGGTCAGGACGTCTGTAGGCCAAGATTGGAGAGAATTTAGTATCTGCTTATTGCGAACCAAACGTCAAAATTACGTGTTAACAACAAAGTGCAGAGTAGTTCAAGTAAGTGTTTGTGGTTTATATTTTCATCTTTTTTATTACCTAAATATTCAGAATTGTATATTAGACACTTTCTGTCACATAACAACGCAACATAAATTTTTAAATGAATGAATGAACAAGATACTACAAGTTTTCAGAATTCAATTGCTAGCAAATAACTACTATACTTATAAACGAAAATGAATGAAGAACTTTTAACATATGAAAAGGAAATACTTGAGTAATTAACTTAAATTATATCAATCTTAGAAACGTTAATTTACAGTGCATTTTCTTTTAAAGTCAACTTCATGTATCGCCTTTAGGTTTCAATGGCTCAGATTGGAATAAGGGTGGGAAGAAAGTCTGTCAGGAATTAGTTTGAATAAATTTACCTGGTGTGACTCAGGAAAAGCCCTGAAAAGACCTCAGTCATGGTGGCCGATCACTGAAATCGAACCCAGGAGCTCTTATTAGGAACCGCACGTCATTACTACTTGTACACGTAACTTTTACGTGTGGAATAATTACGTTGGTTGGGAATCACACCTAAAATAAGCCTTGTAGGTTATAAGCAACACTTTCGTTCGCTTACATAGAAAAAGAGGCTGACGAGCATGGAATGATACATTTTTGTCTGTCTCAATCTTCTTTCTTGCTTGCTTCTAAAGCGCTGTTGTAAACTGTAGTTCCGCTCTATCACATACCAACGAATGTACTTCCTTTAATAATTCAACGTTCACACCATATGAGTGCGAAACTAGTATATGAGAATGCTGAAAACCTAATTCCGAGGGATATCAGTCATAAGGAGTGCAACCAAACACGTATTTAGGGGCTGGGTAGGACTTCCCCCCCAAAAAAATAATAAACTCAGTTTTATGGACAAATAGTATAACTTCAGGGGTAATTATATATATTTTTATACATGTCATGCCCAGACACAACTTGACCCCCCCCCCTCGGAAGCCCTTGGGCCCCTCCCAAAACCAAATTTTGGATACGTGCCTGGCTGCAACCTTAAAGATTGATACGGAAATGAAAAGAGAAAAAATATGCATTTGATGTTACCGTATATGTTGCGGAAAGAAAGCGAGAGAAATAAAGAGTAATTAAATATTAATAAACTGTGATTTGAATGTACAAAAATATGCCTATTTTGCCCTCGATGGCACAGCCAGCTATAGCCTACATCTGCACAGAGATCCGTATCTATGTGAGCACGATTACTCGGAAACGGATCGAGCTAGACGAATGAAATAAAATGAAACGAAATGAACATGAACGAATGAAATGAACATGCTCTTACTTTGGATTTTACAGCAATTTTTTACGAAAAAAAAAATGACATCGGTAGTGACGGACCAAACCAAAATCACTCAAAACACACACATTACACACTGCCAGCACCCCAGTCCGTGTTCACGAAAGGCTTGTGTATTATTAATAATTGTTTTCTTGCACTTTTCATAGATTATCTTAAATTAGTGATCATACGAACGTGGAGGTTAGGCAAGGTTAGGTGCATTAATGTATCTTTACAAAATATATTTTCGTATGTTCATATTTATTAATCCTTGCATTTTTCGTAAATTATCTTAAATTAGTGAACATACGAACGAGGAGGTTAGTCAATGTTAGTTGCGGTCATGTATCTTTACATTCTTTGTTCTTGACGGAACGTCCATTAATGCGCAAACACGAGTCATTTACACACTGCCTTCCATTTTTTGTAAATTATCTTACATTAGTGAACATACGAACGTGGGGATTAGGTAAGGTTTGGTGCGGTAATGTATCTTTATACTCTTTGTTCTTGATGGAACTTTCGTTCAAAATTCCCACAGCGATACGCTCGTAATGCACAATCAAGTGCCATTTTAACACTGCCTTATCCACTTCCACATGACAACTGTAACTCTACACCAAATAGTCCCTTCCGCCACAACATACAGTGCGTTTTAAAACATCTTAAAATCACACTAAAACATAATAATTATTAACTTTTAATGCTACCCACATTACTATTTCGCTCCCACGTACTCAGAAACAACGCACAATTATCTCAATTCAACCTGTAATTTTCTAAAAATTGGTCCGTCATTACTATAGTTAACCCGACATCGGGCCTCAACCCGATAAAAACGATGAGTAATATTCTGAATCCGGTGGACCAGTGTTAAGTTTGGTTAGGCTAGATTAGGTAAGGTAAGGTTTGGTTAGGTTGGCCCCTGATTTGGAATAAGAACCGAAAGGATATTTGCTACCCACTAAAGGAAAGTAAAAGAGATTTTCTTGCCACTGTATGAGTGTTGCGGCCTGGTAATGTGGTGCTCCTTGGTGACGATAGCAAAGTTGCATCTCAACACTCGAAATACATACGCTGCCCAGCACCTACAGACCACTGGGAAAATCATGCAGAATAAACCTCAAACAGGCGTAGACCGCATGCAATCCTCACACACGCAAGGCTAAACTTTCTTACGTGCATCTTCCACTTCTTTCTTTCCTTGTCATGATAACAAAGGCTGCTCAATTCGAACAGTTAACTCAAATAAACGTGGGTTTCCTAAGGGTAGCTTAATTAATTGCACAGAAACAATGCTAGAATGTTCGTTGTTTATTTATACTGCATAACGACACATAAAGAAACCTTACACACACAAAAAGCAAATACGTTAGTTCTTTTTCCAGATATCTTCCACAAGTTGCATACCAGGTTATTCTTTCTGTACTGTCTTTCAGTAATTCTTTTACTTTCAGTTCTCTTTGTTAGCAAAGCACACTAAAAAAAAACTTGCTCGAACGTCCAGAGTATGTTCCACGTTCTTTTCTGCTCGTTATCTTATGCAATTAATAATTTCATTGTATTTACACACAAGGATATTTGACAAACCAATTAAATAAACATTCACTCCGTTTTTCTACCTGTTTAACCGCCTTTCGAAGGTATATCTTTTTTCCAGCTCCTTCTATCAGTGTTGCTAACTCACTTTCCTAACCTTTCATATATTGTTGCAAACCCTACTAACTAAAGAAAATTTCTATAGCAAGTTTCTATTAAAATTTTCTAACTAAATATGCTAAATTTATATAACAGCAAAATAAAGAAGATCTAATTATAAGCACGAAGTATGAAAATAATTACGTTACATATAACATATATAAGCGCAGTTGTTGGGCATGTTACAGCTTCCCCCACGAAAGAAAAAATATAGCTTGGGAAAAGCTGATTTTTTAAAACTTTTAATTCTTTTTTTTTTTTGTCTCTACGAATTCTCACTACTTTCCTTGTTCAATCAATTTTCCGCTGCTCCATCCAGGAATTGCTGAAGCCTCTCTTCTGAACAATTTATCTTCTTGATGTTATTGAAATGCTGCTCTCCAGCTGATTCTGCTCTTGAGTTCTTCAATTTAGCATAGTTGTTTCTTACTTCTGCAACTATAAGTGGTCCATAATATAATGGCAGCAATTTTGTTCTCTATTGCCGAACTTCGTCTATGACATTTTATAAAACCTATATCTCCTTCCTTTAATTCTACAACTGAATCTTTTAAATTTCTACTCCTTTTCTTCATCTTCTCGGAATTCAATAACGCCAAACGAACTTTATCTTTCCAGTTCAAATTGACTAATTCTTCAGCCCACGAAATTCTTCTTTTCTTCTTATTCACCACTTCTGCATTGATGAAAAGCTCAGCAGGAATAAATCCAGTAGTTTCAGAATACGAAAAATTTAGCAGTCTCTGTACTTTCGACAAATAATTCGCCCATACATGATGATTTGAACGACAAAACAATCTCAAAAGTCTCCCTATCTCTCTATTATATCTCTCAACGACTGATGCGCTTGGATGCCAAGTTGTTGTTGTTATCACCTGTATTCCTTTCGATTTGAAATATTAATCCACTGCTTGGAAACGAATTGTCCGCCTCTATCACTTTGAATTTTACTTGGGTATCGATAGTGATAGAAATACTTGCTATCCATTACTCGAATTATTTCTGCCGTACTAGCCTCCTTGAGTGTGTAGACTGTCGTAAACTTGGAAAAGACATCAGTAATGCTTAAAATGAAGGCATATCCTTTAGATGTTGGGAGTCTCCCAATAATATCCACTGATAGTTGTTCATGAGGCTTTTTCACTGTCACATGATGTATTTCCTATTTAATGTAGGCGTTGGTTGGCTTCATTCTTGCGCACTCATAACAGTCATTGATAAAATATCGCACCAATTGCTTCATACGTTTAAAGAAATAAAATCTCTTCAGCGGCTGGAGACACTTTCTGGTACCAAAATGGCCCTCTTCATGTACTTTGCGAATCAAATCCTTTATTCTCTGTTCTGGCACAACCAATCTATAAAATCCATCTTCATCATTCTTACAAAATAATATCCCCCTCGTGAATTATGAATCGATCAGACTTGTCAGTTTTTTTCTAAGTTCTTGCGTCTTGTCTTGACAAAATTCATCTTTACTTTGTGAAACGGCCCAGGGTTACTCATTTTCTTCTACTATCTGCATTTCATTCACCATATATGTCACATCCACATCTGCTTCCTTTAGTACTGGGTTCCTGCTTAAAATATCTGCTATTCTATTTTCTCGTCCTGGGATATGCTGAATGTCATGATCCGAACATTGCAGAAAATTCATCCACTTAGTAACACGAGGATTTAAGTTCTTCATACTCTTCAAGCAACTTACAGCTTGATTGTCCGTGAATATAGTAAACTTCTTTCCTTCTAAACAAGGTAAAAATCTTTTGACGGCAAAAACAACAGCTAACATTTCGAGTTCGTACATACTATAAGAACACTCTGCACCTCGAAGGACGCGACTGGCGTATTGTATGGGTGTTAATTCTCCATCTTGCCATTGTGCTAAGAGTGGTCCTAATCCGAATTGACAAGCGTCTGCAAAAATACAAATTTTCAACTGATGATTTGGCTGTCCTAGAGCTGGCGGTTTCACCAAAGTTTCTTTTAACTGTTTGAAAGCTCGGTCGTGCTTTTCAGTTCACTGATATTTCACGTTCTTCTGAAGCAATTCGTACAATAGTTTGAAATTATTGCAAAATGATTAATAAAAGCTTGTCTCCATCCTGCCAGGCCCAGGAACTTTCGTAAATCCCTTTTGTTTCTAGGAGCTGGGAATTTCCAAATAGCATCATCTTTTGAAGAGTCGACTTTCACTTCTCCTCCTGTCACAATATGTCCTAGGTATTTCACCTCCTTTTGAGCAATTTTTGTTTTCTTTAAATTTACAGTAAGTCCTACATTTTCAAAAATGTCCATTACTCGACGAAGATGTTTCATATGTTCTTCAAACGTTTTTGAAAATACCACATCATCGATATACACTCCAATAAAATCAGACGTGTCCAATCCAAACAGTCCATTCAACCTTGACTGGAATACTGATACCGCTGACTTCAGTCCCATAACTAAAACTTTGAAACAGTATTGCCTGCCTTTATACATAAATGCTGTATAACGATAAGAGTCCTCAGTAGGTCTCAAATTATAATAACCACTCTTGAGATCGAAAACAGATATAAACTTTGCTCCATTAAGCTTTCTAATCATATCCTGGATAGGTTCAGTTTGTACTTGTGGAGATTGTACAAATATGTTACAAGTTCGAAGATCCAAAACTGGTCTTATCGTAGTGTTTGCTTTCATGACACAATGGATAGGATTTACGTATGGTGATTCCATTTCAACTATAATCCCCCATTCCAACCAATCCTTCAAAATTTTCTCAAATTCCTTTGTCTTACTGTTAGGAATAGGGTAACCTTTACACACGAAAGGGGTATGAGGCAACATTTCGATTGTATATGGCGTTAATTTGGATCGATGAAATTTTTCTAAAAATAACGCCCTATATTTAATGAACAGATTTATCAACTCCTGCCTTTGATCTTCATTTAAATGTGTAAGCTCAGAAATTTTATTTTGTATATCGCTCACCGATGCCCAGTATTTTTCATCTGGATCAGCTAAAACCTCAGTATCCTTGATCTCTTGATCTTGAACAACTTGAAAACTTTGTAAAACTTCCAACCCATTCCTTTCGTCCGGTAAATTCCAATCCAAAACAAGCGAGTCTCCTTTGCCATCACTTAACGTTAAACAACCATTTCCTACGTCTAAAACGGCCTTATATTTCTGGAGGAAGTCCATACCAAGTAGGAGATCTTGCTTCAAAGCGACAACAACGAGAACCGTAATAGCAAAGATTTTATCTTGTATCAAAAGATTTAATGTCTGTTGACCCTTTATGCGTACTGTGGAATTTTCTATAAATGATACAAGTGATATTCGTGAAACTGGAAGTAACTTAGCACCTGGGATTGCCGAAGCAATTTGTTTCCACGCCTTATAACTAAGAAGAGAAGCTTGGGATCCACTGTCAAAAACACCGTGCAGGCTTACTGGACCAACTGTACTCACAAGGGAGGAAGATTTAAAAATTTGGGTTATTGACTGTTCCTCTTCTTCTTCGAGATCTTGTAACAAGAACAAAACTTGAATTTCTAAACCCCGAGAGCACACACGAAACATCCCTATTATCAACATTCGCTTGATTATTTTGAAGGGAAGTTTCGCCACTACACTGATTAAATTGAATATGTGAACATTCATTAGAATTCGTAAAACCGTTTACTTCAGACGGCGATCCATTTCCAACATCACAACCAGAAACACATGCCTTCAAACAATTTACATCTTGAACTTTTACTTGCTGACATGCAGACGAACCAGAATCATTTCGAAAACTTCTAAAATTATTATATACGCCAATAGATCCGTCTCGTTTTTCCTTATTATCAGATTCAGATGACTCATCTACATTTCTATTATTTTCTGTAACTCTGTCCATTATCACCATGCATTCCAAAAGTATAAAAATTTCCATTAGATAAATTACTCATGCAAGAACTGATCTTATTTACACCATTAGAATCCGTTCCATTCCTATTATTTACAGAGACATTAAAACTATTGCTTTCAGAAGAAAAGTTATTGTTTACATCTTTATCTAATGAAGGACGGACGCAACGGTAGTCAGGTGAAAATTTGTTAGAGTGCATAGCATTAAATTCGCACATAGAATAACATTTATGCCAACATGGAAAATTACAGCTTCGCTCCTGCGGTAACTGCCTGGAATTTTTCAAAATACATCTATCACAGACCGAATACATTATTTGTGGACATTAATGACCATAATGCCCCTGGCTTAACGGCCGAGAGAGAAGGGGCGCTCTCTCCCTCGCGGGTAGTTTCCCGATGATGAGCCAGATATTACTGAGTCTGATCCACTGTTTACTTCTGGTAATGGTGTATGAGAGTGATTATAACTTCCTATGGGTGCAGCGAAACCATCTGTGCCAACACTCACATCTCTGGAACCTCCGGGTCTTCTATTCCATCTTCTTGTGTTTGATCTACCATAATAGTCTCGACCACCTCGATTCCATCCACCTCGACCGTTTCTTCGGTAATCATATCCAAAAGAATTGTGGGAAGAATGTCCTTGATCCTGATAAAATAGGTCGCCTCCACCTTGATTACTATAATTGCCTCTTATACCCGCTGAGTAACGAGAGTAGTTTCTTCTATAAGAATTAAATCCTGATCTACCACTGCCTGATCTTGGAGAAAACCAACTATTCCCATTATTGTCGGTAGTACTTTCCTCTTCCATTACATTGTCTTTATTAAGCTCTTCTGTTGAGTTATTACCGGGAGAATTTTCACCAACAATAGCTTGTCTCACTTGTAATCGGGTAATTTCATTACTATTCGTTGTACCATGAAAGTCAGGCTGTCCTCTCTGTGCTGGTCTATTTGGGCGATAATTATCCGTTCCGTAACTAGATCCATCCTTACTTAACAGGTCAGTATGATCTAAGTCTTGAAGATACGACAATAGCTGGTCAATAGTTTTAGGATGTTGTAGGGACACCATCTTCGACTCAGTACTCGGGAGCTGTTGCAATATTAAGTCCACAATCTCGCCTTCGTTTGGTGAATCCATTAAATTACAGTAACTAGCGTATTGCCTTAATGCAAAGTCTTCCAATGATTCACGCCCTCCTACTTTATACTTCCGCGTTCACAGTGCATTTAATTGAGCCTGGATCACTCTGGGTGATGCGTAAAGAGATAGAAAAGCCCTTTTAAAGTCATGGAACGTCCGCAACTTTGGAAGTTGACTAGAAAGCCAGTTTCTTGCGCTACCGGTCTAACAATATTTTATTGCACGCAATTTGAGTTCATCAGCAATACCTATTAACGCTAATAAGTCTTTTAGCTCTATCAAATATTTGCGCACATTTTGAGACTTCAAATCACCATTGAATTTTGGAATTAAAGCTAATTCAGACAACTTTAAACTTCTATTGTACTTATTTGCCACTCGACTATTGCTAACACTTATTTTTGATGCACCCACTTTATTTTCATTCAAGTTCTCTTCACTCGAGGAATCAGAATGTTGAGACAAAACCAACGCGACGATTGTTCAGACTATTTATTCTATCACTCCGAACGTTATTTCCCGTTTTACTATTACTTGACTTTGAAAATGGACTATTTATACGTGGCGAAGAATCATTACTGTCTGTTTCTTCCCGTACATGCAAGTTTGAGTCACTAACTGACAGCCTATTCACTTCGCGAACCTACTGCTCTCTTCAGTATCTGACATAACTCCGGTACCAACACCTACTGCTGCCACAGGAACACTCGATTCCATTTCCATACCGTTCCTACTTCCTTTCACCATTAGCCCTTGCTTCATTTCCTTAAAACGTCTATTTACTGGAGCTGAATAACGCAGATTATTTTCTGTTATTGATTTCACGCTATTTTCCACACCCACTAAACGATTTTCGAGGTATTCTCTCAACTCTTGTATCGTAACGTTAACCTCATCTACTCGAACATTGCATCCTTGTATTTGTTCATCAACCGACTTCAAAATGTCTGCTTTAAGATTTGTAATTTCACGATCGATTTTTCTTGTCAATTCCCCATGATTACCTTGCAGTCTATGTTGAACCCCTAATATAGTACCTTGCATACAAGAAATCCTACTCTCCACTCTAGTTATGTTCTGTTTGACACCCGCAACTTCACTTATTAAATTACCGGTAATTTCATTGATCATCCTCTTCTGACCATTTTCAACGAGATCTCTCATAAATTTCATTAAACCTGCTGATGAATTAATATCCTCTTCATTACCAGTCCTTTCTTCAAGGTCACCTACATTCGAAGCCTGTAAATTTTTGTTACCGGTACTGGCTACTAAATTGGGAACTTGGAGTCCTTGTTCCACAGTTTCGCTTCTTCCGGTTTCTAAGTCTTGCTCACATGAATCACACAACCATGTAACTCCATCTTGGGAATAATACTCATAGTCCTGTTCCGATTTCGAAAAACATACCCGATGTGTCCATAAATGGCATCCATCACAACAAATTGAGTTGGAATCCCTTTCATCATCCCCATCACAACAACCGTACTCACCGTTGGTAATGTCCATGCTTTTACTTATGCTACGGGTAGCTCTTCTCTCAGAGTGCATTTTTATTTTCAATTCACTATACAACTTTAAAAAAACGGAAGCAGTTTTTTTCGGTTACACTTTACGACACGCACCCCAAAACTACGAATTTTGCGTGGATACTTTCATTCAAATAACTAAGAAAAAGATACAAACTAGTCACCCTTCAGTACTGGCTTGCAACTAATACCGGTTCACTCATAGAATACTGCTTACAGTACTTTAGTATGCAAAACATATACTACAAAATAACTGCAAAATTCCGGTACCATTCAAACTATAAACAAAACTTCTGAGTGTTTTTCGCTTCTGATGTACAATAATGTTCGAACACTTGCTTCGAGTCTTCTTTCACTGCATGCATCACACACAACACAGTTCAATTCAGAAAATTTCAGTTTCGATTCCTTGTACCAGTTCCGGTTCACTGTCCAATTTTTATCCACCCTTACACTAATTCATATCCCGGCTGTGAGCCCCCAATATTTTGTTGCGGGGTGGTAATGTGGTGCTCCTTGGTGACGATAGCAAAGTTGCATCTCATCACTCGAAATAGATACGCTGCACAGCACCTACAGACCACTGGGAAAATCATGCAGAATAAACCTCAAACAGGCCTAGACTGCATGCAATCATCACACACGCAAGGCTAAACTTTCTTACGTGCATCTTCCACTTCTTTCTTTCCTTGTCATGATAACAAAGGCTGCTCAATTCGAACAGTTAACTCAAATAAACGTGGGCTTCCTTTGGGCAGCTTAATTAATTGCACAAAAACAATGCTAGAATGTTCGTTGTTTATTTATACTGCATAACGACACATAAAGAAACCTTACACACACAAAAAACAAATATGTTAGTTCTTTTTCCAGATATCTTCCACAAGTTGCATACGAGGTTATTGTTTCTGTACTGTCTTTCAGTAATTCTTTTACTTTCAGTTCTCTTTGTTAGCAAAGCACACTCAAAAAAAACTTGCTCGAACGTCCAGAGTATGTTCCACGTTCTTTTCTGCTCGTTATCTTATGCAATTAATAATTTCATTGTCTTTACACACAAGGATATTTGACAAACCAATTAAATAAACATTCACTCCGTTTTTCTACCTGTTTACCCGCCTTTTGAAGGTATATCTTTTTTCCAGCTCCTTCTATCAGTGTTGCTAACTCACTTTCCTAACCTTTCATACATTGTTGCAAACCCTACTAACTAAAGAAAATCATATAGCAACTTTCTATTAAAATTTTCTAACTAAATATGCTAAATTTATATAACAGCAAAATAAAGAAGAGCTAATTATAAGCACGAAGTATGAAAAATTTTACGTTACATATAACAGATATGAATGCAGTTGTTGGGCATGTTACATGAGCAGGTCCTGATTCACCTTTAATTGACTTATTTATTATGTATAGCTTATAAATTAATGGGTACAAGCACTGCGTGATTTGATTGCAAGGCGTACGCACTTCTTCATTGGAAACACAAAATATATTAATGCAATAGTACAAGTCGGACCAGTTATCTACACCCTCTTAAGGATGTAGATAAATGGACCACCCTGTACAATTATATTAATAATATTTTTCTGATTAAGATGTGAGCTGATGGCTAACTTTCTTAACCAATGCGGGTGGTATCCTATATTCTTCCCAAACCTTATTTTTTTATGTTTTATTTTCTGCAGCTGTCTTGTGGACTTTACAATATAGTAAACGTACGCCTAATGAAACAGCCTATAGTCAGTTGTGCAGTGATTAATTAACACTACTTTAATATAATAATTTATCCAGAAATGCACGACACTTACCTGTTTGGTATCATGTTTTCTTCAGTTTTACCAGCTTCCACTTCTTCGTTATTTAGGGCCTTCTCGAATCGAGAGGCTAACTTATAAGGCGATCAACAAAAATAGGGTTTCCATACGGGCCTGTGCTTCCTCATCTACGGAAAACAGCTTTTGACCGTTTGTTAGTCACCGATTAATGCTAACAGACCTACCCCCGCACGCCTAGCTATGACAGTTGAAACTCAAAGCATGGCTGACATGCCTTCTGCGCATGCGTAACCCACATACTAAAGAATTTTTAGACGTGCCTTGCACGTGCACGACACAATATGCCACCGCACGTGTATATTTGACCTGTTATCGATGTGCACTGCACGTTGAAATGTGACTACAAAATTTTAGGTGCTCATGTGACCAAAAGTGCACGTACAGAAAAGTGCACACACAAAGGCCACATGACGTCTTATGAAAAAGTTGGACCTTTTAAAAACGTCGATCCGACGTCGGTGGTTGCTTGGGTACATGTCAGATGCTTGTTGCATATTTTTGGTTAGATTATTAAGTTATACTACCAGTTTCTTTTGGTAGCAAGCTGTTACAATTTGAGACACAAGGGGGATTTGGAGTTACGTATTCTTGACCCAACTACGAAGTGAGGTGGGGTGCTCAGTTCCACGGTTGAAAGCATTTACTTCCAAAGTTACTTCCATTTACTTCCAAAGTGAGTATTCCTCAGAGCGCCAATTATGGGAACACTTCGAGAAGAGACTTCAGCGTTCTGGCCGGGATTTGAGTTCGATTCGCTGTCAGATGTGCTACCGTCTGAGCAACGGCGACTCCCGGTTCATTTTGAGAAACATCGGAGCTCATTACTTTTTTAATTTCACGTACACATTGATGAGGTAAACCAACTTCGTACAGAATGTACTATAAACCACGCGAATGCCACACACACAAATTAATACCGTGCGACCGGCAGCAAACTAAGGCGGGTTAGTTAAAGTCAGGTGAGATTTTTCCGTTTTTAATTCCGTCCGTGATCTTGTCTCCTTATTTAATATTTTCGCGTTTATTGCTCGTACTACATTTGGAGATTCGAAATACTATTGCTTGCTTTCGGCTAATTTTTTGAAAGGTAGTTCTCGGAATGGAACTTGTCATCTTAGATTAGCTTTGCGGAAACTCATACTTCCAAGGAGCTGAAACCGGTCACTTTAGGTGACATGGTGAGCCGGTGAACCCAAACATACGTGACTAGGCGATATAGTCGGAAACTTAATCTGATTAACCCGGTCTCGGAAACATAATTAAACGGGAATTTTGCCGTCACATTTTTCGTGCTCTAGGGTACATTTCCTGTCCTGGTCACCCCTAGAAGAAACACTGTTCAAACGGAAGGAAATCATTAAAAACTCTATTTTGACCTCTGGGTTACAGGGTGTAAATCGGGTCACCAGGTCAAATCAGGTCCGAAACCTAGACCCGGTGACCCGAATGACCCAGTGACTTATTTCAGCTCTGCCAAGGGACCGACAGTGTTGCTGAATACGCAATTAAGATGTAATATTATTAATGAACTTAACTGTTCAAGACATCCCAGACTCTAAAATAAGTAGATGGATCGCAAAACGCACGGACTCATGTTAAAAGGATAGATGGCTCATTGATTTATTATTTTTGAAGCTGATATTCTAAAATCTTATTATTAATTTTCGATGTTAAGAGTTTGTAGTAGTTTTCTATTACTATTTTTCAAGAGGTACATTATTCCGAATAATGGAGGTTGCCTTGATATAAATTACTAAATTGAAGGCTAAGCGGAAGAAAGAAGGAATGTCACAAAAATTCATTTTCGAGGAAAATCGAGTTTTAATGTTGAAAGCCTTGTACAAAGACAGCAGTTACCCAATCCTTTTGCCGCTTTTTCCATGGACAATTCTACGTCTCAGCACGTATGGAATACTCCGCTCTATAGCACCACTTTTCACCAACAAAAAGAGCACAGCACCCCAAAAGCGCAAAAATCGACATTCCTTCTTTTCCCCTTACCCTTCAATTGTACAATTACTTTCAATAATTTACAGTTGTAAATTACATCATATACAATTATAGACCTACTATTAGGAAGTTTTAGACCTACTAAACGGATATCAAGTCTTCACGAAAAGAGCAAAAGCAATGGAAAACGAAGGGTAACTTTTGCGATAGCGGAAAAGCTAACAGTAAAGAGTATTTACTTTAAACACAAAGACATTACAAATCTCCGGATGGCAAAACACAACCAGATAGGTCATATTAGAAGATAGAAGAAGACATGCAAACATAATGGACTTACAGAGGAGTGGAAGGTGACACCGACCATCAGGTAGTGATCACAAAAGGGTCAATCAATATGAAATTGTCAAATCTTAAAAATAGATGGAAGCTGCAGTACCTTTAAAATTTGCAGATTCATTCTATCATGTTAGCCCGTTTGCTCCCAAATTATGAAAACTAGTTTTAAAAAATCATAAAATATGCTTAATTGTTTTTGTTTAAAATGTAATTGTTTAAAATATGCTAAATACCCTCTACTACCCAGGTAAGTTTTGAAACTTATAGAGCGCTTCGAAACCGCTGCACCCAAGCCGTACGCAAAGCTAAGCTAAAATTTGCATATGACATCATCAACAGAGAAAATCAGAATCAAATGTGGAATAAATTAAAAGTTTAAGTATCAGAGGTAATAAACATTCTGTAGATGATACAGTTATGCACATTGTACCTGACTCTCTAAATGAGCGTTTCTGTGACATACACTCACCAATCATACAGAGTAACTGGCTGCCTAACAAAAAATTAATGTGCCCCCCAAACCAAAATTCTTTCTCTATGATATGCGTGAGTCCGCTGACAGTTGAAAAAGCAATCAACAGAATAAAATCCAAAGCGACAGGGGCAGATGAAATCTCTCTAGAATTAATTAAAAAAAATATTGCCATTTGTACTTGTTCCCATTACCAACTTATTTAACCAGTCGATTACCACCAGCACTTTTCCTACCTGATGGTAAATTGCAAGAGTTCTTCCCGTCCTTAAGACAAAAGTTATTACCAGTGCCGACGACCTCCGACCTATTAGCATCTTACCGTCTCTTTCCAAAGCCCTAGAAAATGTCGTAAGTGATCAAATTAATTCTTACTTACAAACATATAGCCTTCTTGACCCTTTTCAATCAGGTTTCCAGAAAGGTCGTAGTACCGCCACTGCTCTAGCTCATATCACAGATGACATTCGTTATGCTCTTGACAATAGAAGCATAACAACTCTTACGCTTCTTGATTTCAGTAAAGATTTTCAATCTATAAATCACAAATTCTGATACACAAATTATCGACGTTTTGCAACTTTTCAGACTCCTCTGTAAATTGGATTCAAAGTTATTTAACTGGCCGCTCGCAATATATATCTGTTTCTGGCATTGATTCCTCTTTGAGAACTCTTTATCAT
>JAGDQP010036021.1:0-16899 GCA_022664845.1 Lepisma saccharinum | reverse complement strand
CCATAGCTCTCATATAAGGCAAGATTTGAGTTTTTGAAAGTAAAAAAAATATTCGAGATCTACCTCAGCCTGTAGGCCTACCGACAGGGATTTTTTTAATGGATTTTACTGAACACTCACCAGTTCTCATTTGAAAATATATATTTAAAAAAAATGAATATATTCCCCACATCTCGATGTCTTGAGTCTGGACCAGTTTACAGGTTATTCTTGATTTCCTATTTGCACATTAATGTGGTCAGAAATGTTTAAACTGTTCAACAAAGGCCCACAAAAAATATGTGTGTCGGAAAATTGTCTGAAATTGTGTTCAATAAAAGCTACTACTTTCTTCCACTTTCAAACCTGTTTAATTTTCATTGTTTGTAAATTTTCTTTATGACTCTTAAGCATTTTATCTCAGATCAGGATAGAATAGGGAAGAGGATGCTGTGTCAGTACCTAGTTTAAAAGTGCTCTCCTGGCATTAGTCTGGTGTGACTGAGGAAAATTCCTCGAAAACCTCAGGAAGACCGAACTTTGGGATTTATCCCAGGACCGTCCAAATCCTCCGTACATTATTAGTTTAACACTTTCTCCATATTTTCTCTACACATGTTTGCCTTTTATTGAAAAAAAAAAAACTTCTCTCCAACATTCACAAAATCATTAAAGGATAAGCATAACCTTCTTTAAGCGATACAGTATATGTAAAAGGTAAACTATTCAATGCTATTCACAACTTTTCCCGCCAATTTATTTTTAACCATTGGCCACTGGCACGTAATCGTTTACACACAAACTCCGTTTTTATACTGATTTTAAATATATCTGACTGTCCACTTGAAATAATGTTGCTTGTAAGTGTAATGAATGCATCTATTGGACCGGTGATGTCATTGTAGGTGGCGCTACTTCCCGAAATCGTCACTATAAATCGGAAACAACCTCTGTATTTATTAAAAATATTCGTTTCAGGTTTCCATTCGAAACAGAATCTCTAATTTGATTAAAATTTTATTCCAACTGCGTGTTTAGAGGTAGCTTTAGTGCAATAGCTTCTCTTTCTGAAATATGAACAACAAGTCTGCCAATATTAGCTTACACAAACACTTTCACTAGTCATTTAGATTTTTAATTCCAGCCTGACAGTGGGAATTCATTTGGTTGGAGCTCTACACTTTAAGATGCATAATATCATTTGTTTTAGATATATAATTACCATTGATATGACCTTACCTGTGTCCTATCTTTTGACCTTCGTGTTACCCTACACTTCACAAACGGAGATTTGGTTTCAGCTTTAAAATTTTCTCTCCGTTTCACGAATTTCTCCAGTGTGTTAAAATGTATACATTTCGGTGATAATGAAATGCTTCTGGTAATGATTGTGCACTATGTTCCTACTTCGAGCACGAAACTCACACAAAGCACTATCATTAAATACACATATTTTACTTACTATCACGCTGAAGATTGAATTTGTTTGTAAATGTCTGTTGAAATCGAACACTGAAGGTTTCTAATGCTTGTAATTAAAATGTGATGATAAAGATTCGATGTCCTTGCATAGTTAGCCACATTTATCGCAATGGATTGTTGGCTCCGATAATCCCGTTGTTTTTTGTTTTCATTGTCACTCTTGAAATGAAATAAATCACGTAGTTTATTTTCCTTTATTAATATGAAAAAAAAGTTAACACGTGAACTGCGACACTATTTTCTCAGGGACAGTGAAAAAGTTGTACATTTTGGTATTGTTTTCCCAAGAAATTTACTGAATGAGTGTGAATATGTCATTCATAAAGTATAAAACAACCACTAAAAATTCCACGTAGTAGCAATACAAGAACTAATTGCACACTAAAATTACACCATCACTTGGATACTTCTTTACACCCAAACTGGAAAAACTCACACTGTACAACTAACATCTGGAAACAATTAACTACAACTGGATAAAACAAAGTTCAAATTTTGACCTTTCTTTTAAACTCACTTTTATTGCCTAAGATTGCCACATCTCTGAGAAGTTATGTCCCTCGGCTAGTGATCTTCGAGGACAGAAATAGGTGAAGTTGAAAACAGAGCTAACCATAGCAGAATTCGCCTAATAAAACTAAAAAAAAATATCTGGGCAATCTTAATAAATGCGGATGGCACCAGGAATCGAACCTACATCTTCCCATTACCGATTAGAAGTTCACATGGACGGGTTAAATTTGGTCTTATGTGAGAATATCTACAAAGACCAACTGGTTTTGCTCCATGGAACTTGCCAGATGCATATTGGTAATTACTATTAACGTTTTAAATAACGTGTCCCGCCATGCACATGAATACATCTAAAATCACTTTCGAATCTTCCAATTCTCATTCCAAGTGTTCCTCATTAACAAACCGTGCGTTCGTATCGTAGTTGGTAGAACCTTCGCTTCGGGTTCGAAAAGTCCTGGCATTGATCCCAGCGGCCGACTACCATATACTGAAAGAAGTTTCTTCTCAGTCAGATCATGTTAATGGCGAGATGGTACTTTCAAACGAATCCCTTCCCACATCCTTTTCCCTACTCTATACCAGCTATAGATATTTACAGGAAAATAATATAATTAAATTCAATGATTTCAATTGTGAAAAAGAATTTTTACTTAAAAATATGGTAAAGTTTTCGAAATTATATCCTATGCTTACAAAATCATAACCATGCAATATGATTTATACAGTGATTTAAATCATAAATGTGCATTGCGATTTATATGATGTGCAATATTGTGCATACATGTGCAATATTATTTAGAAATTAGTATTTTATTATTTTATTATAACAAAATATGGAAGTGTAATGTATTGACACAAAAATTAAAATAAAAATGATGGAAATGTAAGCATGAAATGCAAGTTACGTTGCTTTATTTTTTCTTTAATTTTTTGTCTCATACATTTTATATTATCGGATAGCGAAGTCCTGTAATTCGGCTATCATAAAGATTAGGGAAGGCCCACTTTAGTAGCCAGTGGCATAGGATATTAGCCTCTGCACTTCTCGAAGATTCGGTTTCAAATCAGATCGTGACCTTGTGCCTTGAAGCTGCAGTAACATGATCGATTAGAATGAAAATTACTTAACCAAACAAATAAATAGTGCTACTTGTGAAACAAAGGAATCATCATGATTAGAAGAACTCGAACTTAATGATCTAAAAGATATCTAAATTTGACAACTTATGATAATTTTAAGGATTTATTAAAGCGTTGTGAATCGTCTATGGCGAGATCTTTTCTTAGCGTGTTAATCGTCTTGAATAACTTCAAGGAGATGCATCCGACTTCTATCACTTTCTCTTTTTTCCTTCAATGAATACCTCAAATAGGCAATATCTGCACACACAGTATCCTAACCATTTTCTCTTTTTCTTCTTTACTGCCAGTATTGTTCATCTCTCTCTCTCTCTTACTCTCTCCAACATTTTCTTATTACGGATTCTTTGTCAAGCTGACTTTTCCATCCTCCTTCACATGGACATTTGGATGCATTCCAGTTTTCTTCACTGTCTTGCACAGTCTACGATTCATTTCTATAAAACGCAAATCTCCATACAAGATATTTAACAATCTTAAGAAAAGACATTATGGAATCAATTATTCTAAAATGTGCATTTATAAAAAGGGTTAATTAAGCAAGATATAAGTATAAAGATAACAATTTTTTGTTTGTCTCTGATGGTTATTCTAAAACATCAGTATCAGTTTATTACTTAGTTTCCTCCAAACATAGATTTGTCATTAGTTTTCAATCGCTGAGCTAGCACACGCAAAATTTCGTTGATTAATATAAAATCTCTCCCTCGTATATTTGATTTTTTATGTTTAAATAATATTAGAATCCTTGGAGAGCAGGTACATGTTGTACACAAATCGGCCTAAGCCAAAGATTACTGAAGTCTATAAATAAAATTCAAGTTCAGTTTTTTTTACAAAGGTAAATGGAGGCTGGAGATGTAAGAATTGATAGTTCTTTCCTCCAGAAGAATTCTTTCACTGTACGCCTTAGACAATCAACATGACATTACAAATATGCGCGAAAATATGGGACGCCAGGATATTCCTCCATTTGGGGGAAGAAAGCTTTAGTCTTTGAGCATCATTGAAAGAGCTGCGGGAGAGTTAGGCAGAAATTACATTCACGTTAAGTTCTAAGAGATATGGATTAAGTTCTAAGAAGCAAAGCAAATGAAATAATAATATGGACATCATGCAGGATTCATCGCTATGCTATTCAAGAAAACTTGTCTTGTTCGAACACATATACACAGAGAGAGACAGAGAGAGAGAAAGAGAGGATAAAAGAATAGCCTTTACAAAGGATGAACTTTTATATTTAGGGACACAACCAGTTATTCTTACCTTTTCCGTCTCTCTCTCTCTCTCTCTCTCTCTCCCTCTCTAACGTTTTAGCTCTGGAACACTTACACCCACGTAAAGAGTGAGTGTGCGTGAGAGAGTTGCAATAAATAATAGAAAAATAAAGATGAATAGAGAGAGAAGAAGAGAAAGAAGCAAAGACATGAGAAGAAAACGTCAGGAAAGACAGGGAGAGAGAAAGATTAATGAAAAATATGAGAACTACATTATCATTATGCTAAACAACACACAAACTGTTTATTCTGATTCTCGCCATTGATATCTCGTAAGTTTTCGAACTGAAGATTAATCTCTCTTTCCAGCCATTATTTTATGCGAGAAAAGACACCTAGTCGGGAATTGAACCCAGGTCTTGCTTTTGAAAGTCTGAATCGTTAGCTACTACTCTACAGGCTTGTTGCCTAAATGCTGCTTAATAAATTGTATAGTGAATTAGTGATGCTTTCTAAGAATAATAACATGCAAAGGGGATACTTGAGACGTCGGCTTCTTGTGTGAAAGGTCCCGGCTTCGAGACCCAAACGGACAACATTTTTTTCTTCTTTTGTTTTTCCAAAATATATTTCTATATGTTCATATTTATTATTTAACAATTACTAGGATCTATATAAATATATGATTGCTACTGCAAGCTATTGTATCTGGACTCACACCGAGCGAGAAGTGCAAGGGGGCACGGTTCGTCCGAAGGGAGCTGGGTGGCGGCGCCACGGGAAGGCTCAGTCTTCGGTTAGCGGTTGGTATACGAACAAGTGCTGTTAACATTCTCTTCCACCTGTTATTTTGTACACATAACATTCATTTTATCTTTATCTTATAACAATCTCTGTGCTGTTCATTTGTACACTCGAAACAGTCGTAATAAAAACAACTTTCTAAAAACATCATTCTCTAAAACAATTCGTACTAAATAGTAAAAGAAAATGTTCATGCATAAATAAAAAGAAACTCATGGGGCGCGCAAATTGAAGAATTTATAAAGTGAATGAATATAAGAGCGCGCTCCATGCGATCTGGGTGTGCATCCAGATACATCCTAGCTTTCAGTAGCAATCAGTTACTTATATGCATCCTACCGATTATTAAAAAATAAATATGAACATATTTGAACTAGAACTCGGGACCTTTCACTCAAGAAGTCTTGATCCGTTGTCCAGGAAGGCGACCTGGCAAACGGTGCTTTCGAACTTGTATATACAGTGCATGTATTACGTAAGAAGCCCGGTCACGTATCTTAATTTTTGGTTATGTTCTACCACTTTAAACATCTGAAACAAATCATGGTTATTGAAGCATTAAAAATACATAACATGTATTTTTTCAAGCCAACTATTGTCTTAGATTTTCTGAATTCAATTTTGAAATTTTCTAATCTCTCTAAAATTTGGAATTTGGCGCCAACATAGATGAAACAGTTACCATTTTGTAGAGTTGGAAAAATTCGTCAATTTAAAAATGGTCTTCGTAAGTGCAAATCCGACCGAGATATCGCTAAACTACCAAGCAACACACTTTAATTTCTTTTGAGGTTAGTTTAGCGTTTTTGAGCTGAATTTGGTGGAGTGCCATCATTTTTTTTTTATGCTGAATAAGACAGTATTTTTAAGCAGGTTTCCTTCCAAGGCAGTTTTCACCACCTTACCCTGCTAGGCCCTTTATTATTAATAATTGATTTCTTTCATTTTTCGTACATTATCTAAAATTACTGAAAAAAAAGTGATCGTGAGAACGTGGAGTTTAGCTATTAAAAGCTAGGATGTATGTAAATCCCCCAGGGCAGGATGCACACCGAGCGACGATGAGGTATGCAAGGAGGAAGGGTGCGTTCGAAGGGAGCTGGACTTCATTAGCCGCGGATGGGGGTGCAGCCCCGGTTAGTGGCGGGCATACGAGGAAGTGTTGTTACAATTGTACTCCGACTTGTTTGCGGTGATTTCCGTTTGGAGCGCCGTAGAAGTGCCAAGATTGATTTTTTTTAAAAAAAGTTCTCGACCGGAACGCTAGATCCTTTTACAACTTCAGTTTTTGAGGTTCTAAGAGTACGATTCTCTGAATGTAAATTCCAGTGTTGGCAAGATGTCACAGAATGACTGTAAATACAACGGCGAAACCACCTATTGCCAGCTACCAGCGCGGCGTGGCGCATTGGTAACACGTTGTCTTACGAAATAAAAAACCCTGGTTCAATTTCCGGCGGGGGTAAGATTTTCTCTTTCTTTTTTCTTACACAATATATTTTAATATGTTCATATTTATTATTAATAATGACTTTTTTGCATTTTTCGTAGATTATCTTAAATTAGTGACCATGGGAACGTAGAGAGTAGGTACTGAAAGCTAGAATGTATACAAGCAAATGGCTGGGAGTAGCGAGTTTAATGACTGATTTAACAACTCCTTTGTTAAGGTCTGTGTAGCTAAGTGGTCAGCTTGTCTGACTCTTATTCTCAAGGACGTTGGTTCGATTCCACGTCCGGATTTCCAATTATTTTCTTCAAGCAATTAACCATTGTAAATGATGTTCGCGATTGCTTCTGAAAGAGATTTATCTCGTAAGGGGAGACAAAACCAAGAGAGAGAGAGAGAGAGAGAAAGAGAGAGAGGAGGCTGGAGAACGAAGCGCAGACTGTACATTCATAAGCGTTAAAATTTCATTTATTTCCATGTCTTGCGCCATTTTTCTTTCCCTCTTTCCTTGTTTTCTCCTCTCTTATTTCGCTCTTTTCCCTTCTTCTTCTATGCTCTCTCTCTCTCTCTTTCTCTCTACCTGTGTGTGTGTGCGTGGGGGAGGTTGAACGAGACAAGAATGGGATTTCTGCGTATCTATCTCGTGGTTCTTTAAATGATGCTAAACGAATTAATGCCATCTTCCTCCAAATGGAGGAATATCCTGGTATCCCATGTTTGCACGCATATTTGTACTGTCATGTTGGTTGTCTAACTATTAGGCGTACAGCGAAACAATTATCAAGGAGGAAATCGCTTCTATTTCTTATACATCCAACCTCCATTTACTTTTGTAAGTAAGTGTACAAATGTTGGGTTGGTGCGAATGAAATGACCGCTTTGACGCCTGGTGGGAAACGCACTTCAGCACCACAACACAGGGATCGACTGAGGTCACACGTCTAACATAACTAACTCTGTATATGTCCAGCAAACAGGCTAAGTAACCAGAAAGTTAGGAGGCAGTATGTTGTTGAACAGTGTTGTACGAGAAAAGTGCACTATGGAGAACAAACACACTATTGCGAGTGATTTCTCTTTATGGATTCAAAATGGGTCATTCTGTATAGCAGGCCACAAAAAACATTAACAGTGGATTTGGGACAAGAATGGCAAATGTACGTACCATTCGCAGTTGGTTTTTCAAATTTCATTCTGGTGACACAACATTGCAAAATGAACCCCGTGGCCAACGACCAACGTAACGTTCGCGTGAGTTGCTCAGGAACACCGTGGAAGTGGGCGCTCGGAAAATGTTTGTGCACTGCAGACAAATTAGGTATACACCATAACACTCTCAGTGGGCGGATCCGTGTGATCGGTAAGGTGACAAAGTTGGAGTCATGGGTACAACGTGGTTGACATCTGCCAAGAAAAATCGCTGTCTGGAGGTGTGCAGTTCTGTGAGTGTAAGGGATAAGTGGAAGGGTTTCCTGCGTCGGATTGTCACTACATATGAAAAATGGATCTGCTATGAGAATTGTGAACGGTAAGGGAATGGTTGGATCGTGATAACGTCCAGGGCGGTATCCTAAACTACCTCTCCATCCACGCGAGGTATTGTTGCTGGTATAGTGATCAATGGTGGGAGTGATCCATCATGTCTTTCTCAGGTGAGGTGAAACCAACACTATAGATCATTATAGTGCTGAACTCCATGATATGCGGCACAAACTTGTCCCCAAGAATCCAGGAATAGTCAACACACATAATGTCCTCGTGTTGCATAACAATGCCCGCCCACACTTCACACAACGAACGGTGCAGGTTCTCAATGACTTTCAGTATGAAACTCTCCTTCTTCATCCGCCGTATTTGCCGTGCGGTCTACGGCGGTAGGCCAACGACTCGAAGATCCCGGATTCGAGTCCCGGTAGGAGCATGGGTGTGGATTTTAATGGCTGAAGGGGGGAAACGTGACGGGCCGAAGTCCAAAGGTACTAGGCTGGCCCATATAAAAAAAGTTTATCAAAGTTTATCATCCGCCATATTCCACCGATCTCTCTCCCACTGACTACCACTTCTTCCAGCATCTCGATTACTTCTTGGCAGTGAAGAACTTCCCTGAAGATCGTGCGGTGCATCTTGCAGTTGAGGATTTCTTCGCATCGCAGACTCCAGACATCTTTCGCTACGGAGTCCTATCGCTGGCTGAGCGATGGAAACGCTGCCCGTATGAAGTCAGAGACTATTTTGATTAATCAGGTAATGCAGTTTTAATATTTTTGTACTTTGAACATGGCGCTTCGAATTGGCAATTTGAACGAATATGGGTTCGAGTCCCACTCTTGGTCATCGTGACTGAGGTATCTGAAGATGTTTCCGCTCAGGTTCACCGAGTAAATGTCAGAATGGTGCATTTACTAAGGACTTGACTGCCATATCTCCGCACCACCGCCATCCCTGGCGGATTGCTCGCCTAGGGGCATCATAAGTCTGAATTGTCAAGGTCATACCTCATAGCTATCTATCTCACTTATATATTTAAATGAAATAGACTAATATTCTGTCTATTTGTGACCGATTTCGATCAGAAGAAAGCTTCGAAATTCCCTAGATCAACCACAACTGCTACTTACTTTATTTTATTTACTTTATCTTCTTTCATGGTAAAATAAATATGTTTTATGCTGTTTGGTCCATTTCAGTAACTATTGGTTTCGGCTGGTCTCAATTAGATGAGTGCAATGCTCTTAAAATTCGTTAACATCCAACTTTCAGTCGGAATTCAAACGTGAAAACTCTCTGAAACTAGAATGATGCCTTAGAGCTCAAGGTCACCTTGACTGGCTTCTCTGCTGGTCTCCCCAAACAATTTTAGTCTTATCTGTAAGTAATAGCATCCTCTTAACCATTTTACTATCGACTATAAAAAAAAAGTTCTAGAGTGCACTAAAAGAGAAAACGCGTATAGTGTTATTATTCTAGAAAGTTGACCACAACTTTTACGTTCAAGATTATACAGGTGTATTTAGATCTTGACGTAAAACATTATGGTCTGACACGTTATAAGTCTTCATTGCGTAGGCCATTTTGTTCTCCTTTCCACTCCCTGTTTATGTTAAGTTCTGAGAAAATTTCTTTTCTATTTGTTGTTAATGATCTCCATTCCCACGGTAGTGTGTCCTTCTTACTACTTTACACAATATTTTTTATATAATTAATACTGATAATGAATGTTTTCTATCTTTTCTAAATATATTATTATCATTATAATTATAATTAGATTTAAGTATGATGAAAACTAGCCATTCAACATTAAGGACAAAAAGAAGAAGAAATGTATTCAGTGAGATGAGTCTGTGTCAAATGAATGCAGAATATTAGCATAAATAATGTATTAAGAAAATTACATTAAAAATAAAGGCGTTTGGAAAATGCCAGGATAAACTACAATCATACTTAGCAAAAGTGTAGGGAATTTAAATTTAAAAAAAGAGAATGTAAGCAGAGATTTGTACACTATTAACATTTTTTTTTTTTTTTAGAATTTCCTCGATAATACAGCCCGCTCAATCCTTCTAAACAAAATGTCAGTATTTGCAGTTATCGGCAGTAATGCTGGGAAAACACCGAGAAATTTCCTTTGCGTTATCAGAATACTAGGACAGATTGATATATTACATTATCCCCTTCTTATTCAAAAGAATCGAGCAAGATTCAAGATGGCAGCCACGACGAATGTGCCTTCTAGTTGATAGTGCATTACACCCAGTATCAATTAATGTGTATTTATTTTTTCATTCCTTTAAGTGTTTTGCAAATAAAGATCTAAAAAATTGCATTGAAAATGTGATATATATACTTCACAGTGTTGGGTGAGTCTTGTAGCTCGGACCTTCCATTAACACCAGCTTACAGATTCTCCAATTTGAGATTGTCTCTCTCTGGATCTGTTGTCTTATATACAACTATAGTGTATCCACCTGTACTGTATGTATCCCGTACATTTCCCTTAGAAATGCGAGAAGTTTATAACGAGGATTGCATGCAAAAAGCCTTGTCCGTAGAGAACAGTAGTTCGAAATAGTTGCGGCTCTACTATCCTGGGGCTCAAGTTGAAGATTGAAGTTACTGGAACAACTTTGTGTAACCTGGAAACTTCATAGCATTGTTATTACTCCAATCGATAGATCACATAGGATCCTACTTGCACTTTTAAATATAAAACCGAATCTTACCTAAAAAGCAATCTTGTAAAACTTGTAATTTTTAGTACAACGTGGATATACTTGAAGCAGAAATCTCGATGGACCTGCCCTGTCGGAGCTGAAAGACTCTTTGAACGCCATAGAGGACTTGGAGGCGGGACAAGAAGGAAACAGTGAAGAGAGGAACACATTAGCGAAGTTGAACCCACCGGAAGCTTCCAGCAAGTCAACAGGGGCTAGGCCAAACTAGTTGAGAGGTGATCAGGAAGAACGTTTACAAAAATTGTGCAAGCTGCTATACAAACTGCACGTTACAGAGCAGTATGAGTCAGAAAACAGAATAAACCCTCCCCTCCTTGTAACAAAAAAAATATTGTAAGCCTCCCCTGGTGCTTACGTAAGACGTCAAATTTCTTAACTTTATATTGTAGTCCAAGAAATGTTTAAATCTTTAAATCTACACTAATATGATTTGAAGCAAATTTTACGTAAGCGTTATTTGACCCCCTCGCCCCATGTCAAATAAAATAAACAAAGTTTGAACCTGTTCCCCTACTTGAATGATTACATAATATTTGAACGGCCCTAAGTTATGTGTGTGTGTGTGTTAAATGAAAATAATGCACATGTGTTTATTCTTTCACATATGATTGTTGCATGTTGAAGTCACGTGCTATATGTAGAGGCCTATGAAGCACGCGCACAATAAAAAGCTTTAACACGTGTACAGTATTTCTTACAGTCATTAATCTCACCTGGGGTATGAGCTAAATGTGTTTGTAAATTTTTTTTTAGAATTTTATGTGTATGTTTAGATTCCTTAACAATGGACGTGAATTTTAAACCAAGGAAAGCAAATTAAAACATGATGTCAATCATCAAGTAATTATTTGTTATAATAAAATTATATAGGAAAACACATACAGTGCATGTGCGTGCTGGGTTTCACAAAGAAAATAATTGTAACATCCTTCAGCAGGAGACACATTCACTCCCACGGCTTTTTCTCACGGTAATACTTTCTTACTGAATTCTCTTAACAAGAGCACATTGTACAATCATAAGTAAACTCGGACTTGGTAGCGATCTTGTGACGTTATTTGAAACGGTTTTTAACACAAGAGAACATAACATGGGCCATAATTAGTTGGGATTTCCATAACGTCATATTAGTTTTAAAATAGTTAGGCAACTCTTTCTTTCTAGTTGTCCTTGACATATATAGTGTATGTAGTTTAATGAATACCGAAAGTCACTATTCTAGAGACAATGTAACTTCAAACAGGCTCATGCCGAAAACGTGATATTTTTCAGTCCGGCGAGGTGAATGGTGCCTAAAAATTTTCTTGCAGGATAAGAATTCGGCGAGGGACGTTATTCCTTAGACTTCTACAGATTCAGATGCTAGTAGAGTCCATAAAAATTTATGAAAATTAACTAAAACCAGTACAACATAAGTATGCCGCTTACTAATGGAGGTCAGTTGGACGCGCTTCTAATTATTTTAAACAATCTATTCCAGTAGCACAAAGTATAATAACATTGAGAAATTTGTAGAAAGACCGCCCTTTGGACATTTATTCAACCAAATGTTGTTGAATCATTTTTCGCGTGAATAAAATGCAATGTAAAAATGGGAGACACAACGTTCATCCTAAAAATGGATTCCCCACTTTCTAGATAAACCTACACTCAACCAAAGGTGCACTTCTACAGAAAAAAAGTGCCCTGGCTGTACCACGTCTTGCTCTGTAAAAGATTTTCTCTAGAAATATATAACATTTTCAGAAAGTGCCCTGGTGCTGCCAGGGCAGAAACACGCCACTGCACTGAACCGTTTTTTTGGTTGAACGTTTACCCATAGTAAAAATTATAATCAGGAAGATCGTAAAATTCACACGATAAAAACTTATCCGTTACGGATGAACGTTCATCCGACAGTGGATTAAAAGCATCAGACCCATAACGAGAAGGGCTACCGTGGTTCGGTCCCCATAAAAATATATTGATATCTGTGTAAGTAAGAAGTAAAATAAAGGGTCGTGACCAGTTCCTCACGAAATTAGCGGGTGGCGGCCTCCCCTACCCTCACAATCTACTCGTAGGCACCAAACATATTGTAGGGGACGGTTACTACTTTATTATTTTATCGTCTATTCACACACATGGCAGTAGATTTATCTGTTCAGGCCAATAACTCTTTGGGTGCAACCAGAGGTCTATAAAAATTCATAAAATTCTCCATAAAAATTCACTGCCTTGATTGGCACTTCGGTACTTCGGCATCCCTTTGAGGAAGTATCGTCAAGTATTACCTATTATCTATCTTAAATTTCTTTGGTCAATTTTACCAACTTGGGCTCGTTCTGATTTTAAATGTATAAAGGTAAGCAAGAAAGTTCTGTCGCTTTTTCACCCACACCTTCGAACATCGATATGTCACCTAAGACGTACCTGGAAGATCAAAAATAGTCCCCATCAGCATCGACGACCTTCTGCCAACGTTCTGGAAGGTCATGGATTCCATCGCATTATAACTTGGTGGGCCGTGAAACGAAGAAGGTATCAAGTGCATTTTGCACCTCTACTAGGGATTTGAACTGGTGTCCTCTAAGGTGATTGTCCAAGAAATGGAACAGGAGAAAATCGGACGGTGCAATGTCCGGGGAGTATGGCGGATGCAATAGTGTGTCCTATCCAAAGCGTAGAATGGTGTCCCGGATCATCCTAGCCACGTGGGGCTTAGCGTTGTCCTGTAACAGGAGGACCCCTTTGCGATTCAAAAGTGCTGGCTCCAGAGTTTTGAGTTTTTCTTAAACACTGCTAACTGCTGACAGTACACAGTTGCATTGATGCTCTGATCAGCTGGTAGCAGTTCCTGATGCACGATGCCGCGAGCATTCCACCAAACACACAGGAGGACCTTCTTCTGGTGCAGTGCAGGTTTCGGCTGTTTTGGAACCGGTTCATGGGATGCTAACCAATGATGACGGCACCGTGGAGCTTCATACGGGACCCACTTCTCATCACATGTTAACACCCTGTCCAGAAATGGCTCCTTCCTCAGACGAGACAGCAAAGAAACACAGGTTTCTGCTCGCGTTGCCTTCTGGCCCGGAGTCAAATCATGTGTAACCCATCGACCCAACTTGTAGTGCTTCCCAAGTTGATGGAGATGCTGCCGAATGGTGTCTCCACCCACACTGAATTGTAGTCCCAGTTCCTCCCATGCCTGGCCACTGTTCGCCTCAATTGCTGCCTGAAGATCTTCATTTGGTACCTGTGTTGGTCTTCCTGCACATGGTGCGTCTTCGAGTGTTTCGTCACCGTTCTTAAACTTGGTAAACTACCGCTGCACTGTCCGCGTAGTCACGACATCCTCACCAAAGGCCTGGCATATCTTCCGCCCCGCTGCAGCTGCGTTTGACCCCAGTTTGAACTCGTACAGCATACACGCCCTTATGACGCTCTGTGGAGGTCCCATGTTCACTCTGTCCTTCCGCACGTTCACGGTGTAACTGAACTGCCACAACCAGGTAGTATGTTGGCTATACCCTCACCAACAACTGACCTTCGCCTGATCTCCATTCGCATTCAACTCACAGTGTGAGGGTCAATTGAACACAGACCTTCACAAAGAGCGACAAAACTTTCTTGGTTCCCTTTAAATATACAAACTTCCTTGCCCCCGGCGATATTGGAACCCATAACCTCGTGGACGGCTATCCAGCTCTCTAGTCCCCTCAATCATCGAGGTGGATGTCACGTAGTACGTAAAACTACAAAATACCGAGAAATTTAAAGCTCATACATAACGTGCAAGGCTACTTTCTTGATAAAATTTTGTTAAGAAGGGCATCTCCTAAAGTAATCCCCATAAGGTACACAATAGCTACCCTCAGGTACAACTGTGTTAAATGGTCAATTGTTTTAAAAGGTCATTACTACGGTACTTTTTTCATACCCAATGCAATAGTAAATGCCTGCCATACTAACCATAAACTGAATTTGTTTGAAAGTTTTTAGATATATTTTAATTATATGCGAAATAACATAGGCTACAACTGTGCAATGCGAAGTTTATTTTACCACTTCTAGAACACACTAACTAAGCCTACCCTATGCAACAGTATTATATGTAAGGCAAGTCATATAAAGTCAGTCATCTAATGTAACATAACTTACTTTTGTCGATGGCACAGCCATAGTAAGAAAGTCAGTTATGGGGAAATGTATGTAAATTAGTACAGTAGGGTAGACGGGGACACCTTTGAACACATTGTTGGGCAAATTTAAATTTACTTCCTCCCACTCAGAGAATTTGTTCAGAGAGATAAATAACAGATGTATGGGAACATACACAGCTCGCCGAAGAAAATTACGTACTTCGTTGTCATCTTAAAGCAAGGACAGGAACTGGGATGCTATCGTTCAAATGCTCCCCCTAGGGGGTAGATTTGAACAAAGGTGGGGTAACTTTGAACATGGCTGGGGAAGTTTTGAACACATCGTTAACTTTCTTACAAGAATATTTATTTTCTTTGTAAATGCTTTTAAATACAAATACGGAGGCAGAAGAAAGTAAACTAAAGTTTTATTAGCCATACAAATAATATGAACTACGCAGCTGTTAATAAACGTTGAACTTACTTGCTTGCTTGTTTCTTTATTAGGGTTATGAGGATTGCACAACATTAGGCTTGCATAAACTTTGAACTCGTACAAATTTTGTTTAGAATGTTACACATAGCCTAATTGAAATGCTTTTACACTGTTAATATGTTACAAACTATTTTTTTTTCAAGAAGTTTTAGCTGTAGGGACATAAGCTGCTACCGTGTTCAAATCTACCCCCTATTTTTGTTCAAAGTTGCCCCAGTACGTCCAATTACACACATTTTGTTATTATGGGAGAAAGAGAAGGGTTATCAGAAAGTAACAAGGACAATTTAATGCATGAAGGAGTGTAGTTACTTCGTAAGTTAACATGGAAAGATATGCTAGAGTTCTCTTCTCTCCAGAAGCTTACAATCTCTGAGATGAAGTTTTACTTTGGTACCCACAAATTACATCAAGTATCATACTTCGCCAGGTAAGGCACACACATGGCGAAAAAGAAATGACAGCTGTTTGCAATTTATAAATGTAGGACAAAAGAAATTTCGTTTCATAAAAAAGTTATCTCCACTGCTCTATGCTACCCCCGTTCAAATGTAGCCCCTTCTTCCCTACATGTAGTCCAGAAAAAATGGAAAAATACGTTTGCTACGGTGTAAAGTTTTATACCCACCTTATTTCACTTTTTCTGCCAATGCAATCCTTGTCGTCCTGTGTCCACCGGTAAATTGTTTGCTGTTCGCAGTGGTAAGGTAATGTAAACTCTCAAAATGGCGTGTCGTTCAGTGACAAGCAAGTAACTATCAAACCAAGGCTTAAACTTCATCCAAAGAATTACGTAACCTCAAAATTGCCAGTTTATCTTATACCTCGATCAGAAAATGACCGAATTTGAAGCCTAAAATAAGTTGAACTTTCACCGACAAAACATTTTGGCCAGTTTCAATCAATTTTCAGTTTACATTAAGCCAGTGGAAAGAAAATGTTAAACTTTTAAATGCAGTCAAGTTCACCAATCCGTACACAGAAGAGCATATACTATATCCACATTCTATTTTAAATATTAAAATAGAAAAATTGCAAAAGAAATTCCTTAAATATCTTAAATATAAGGACAATATTTCCAGAAATGAATCTAACTTAATATACAAAGGAAATTTCGATGTTGATTTTAAAACAATCAAAATGATTTAACTTGAAAATCGAAGAACATTGCATACAGTCACATATCTCAAGAAATTATTAGAAAATAAAGAAGATAATGCTGAAATGATAAATAAGCTATATTTATACTGTCCTGGAAAAAATTTAAGAAAACGAACTTTGTTTTTACTCCCCAATTCTAGAATAGAGCTGTATAAGAATTCACCCCTATACAGATTTGGTGTGGCAGAAAAAGTACTAGATGAAACAGGACTAGATATTTTCCAAATAAATTTAAATAAATTACGAAACTACGTAATAAAGTTTTATTTGGAAAATGGATGAAAAGTGTTATGGGTAT
>JAGDQP010036020.1:0-19263 GCA_022664845.1 Lepisma saccharinum | reverse complement strand
TATGCAAAGTTCCAGAATGAAACACCCATGGGAAGATGAGCATTTTTTAAATTTTATTTACGTTTTTTAAGCATTTTTGGCAAAGGCCGGGCTTATGACCCCGCCCCCTGTGTGCAGTTTGATGAAAGAATATTGCGAATAGTATTATTGTATACGTTAAGAGGCAAGTGTAAGGAAAACCAATGGTCGAAATTTGGGTAGTTTTTCTGAGGCCATGTGCGGAGGAGAGAATCCAATAGGGCTGTTAGAATATGCGATCTCTAATGTACAAGTGACCACATCTTCGGAATTTTTACTCCTAGAGTTATGACATTGTTGTCTAATTGTAAGGTTTCATTAGCAAATTGATATCAAATGATAGTAGTCACTTGGGTAGTCCATCTTGGGATATGGAAACGGAAAATTCAACATGACTGCTGGAGTAAACCATTTCTAGTATACAGGCAGCCACCATCTCAATAATCTATTGAAACTATTGCACCAAGAGTTTTTTGTAGTATTTTACGATGAAAATAATCAGTAATTGATGGTTGCCATCTGGGGAGTCCGTCTTGAGCTGTAGAGTAGGAAGAATATGGCCGTCGGAACATGAAATTGTAGTTTTGTTTAATCTGAGGAGTTTAGTTAAATCAACTTATTATTTAGTCTACACCCCCAGGAAATAGGATAATCTCTTCCTTAGTATCATTATTACAAATGAATGGAAGGAATCGACACATCTTTTTCTCTTGTGACTTACTGGTATACTGGCAAGTTTTGTTAGATTTCATTCTGATTGACACATGAATAAGACCCTTCACCAAAGTTCTTGCAATTATGAAATTATGAGATAACATTAATTTTAAATTCAACAAAAAGTACTTCATAATTCTTACAACAATATTTAGAATAACACTGAAATCTTAAATAAACAGAAATATGTCCTGAGGTAAGTACAAAAAATATTTCCCATAATATGGTTGTTTGTATGCTAGAAATTGCATATTCCAGCGACCATATTGGATTCTCACCTTCACATATGGCCTCAGACGAACTACTCAAATGGCGACCATCGCTTTTCCTAACACTTGCCTCTTAACGTATACAACGACACTATTCACAATATTGTTTCATCAAATTGCACACAGGGTACCAGGGGGCATAAGTTCAGCCTGTGCCAGAAATGCTTAAAAGACGTAAATTAAATTTTAAAAATGCGTATCTTCTCATTGGTGTCCCATTCTGGAACTTTACAAACCATTATTTTCTGGTAGACAGAAATCGTAGGTGACGTTATTTTGCTACTCAAAGTCAGAAGGTCAAAGTTCAATGCCAAGTTTTCAGTTTCTTAGAGAGAAGCAAGTGTTGCATATAAGATGAAGGGTATTTTGAAGACATTTACAACTACGCAAGAATCACATCTCTATCTTAATTAGGACAAAAGTTGCAAGCATTTTAAATAATCAATATGATTCAAAATTTCGAAGAAAAAAAATATCAAAGTTTGAGATCCTGTAACTCCAGAAACATACGACACAGGAATGCAATATTACAGTTTTGGGTATTTCTCATAAGGCTCTACTAACATGCCAAAATTCATAAAAATCTGAGATGGTGAGGTTAATTGTTCCCGTTAACTATGTTGATGTGACATGGAATGACCCTTTTACAACCATATCCAGAAGTTCTTCAATACTAATTAAACAAGTTTGGATGATGTTATTAAAAGGTGTACACACTTCATTGGAGACCAGGTTTAGTATCTTATAAGTACGTCTTTCGAGTCAGGTGTTTTCCCAAGAAGGCAAAAAATTGCTAAGTGCCAGGAAGGGAGTATTACAGATATTCCAAATTATCGTTCCATTTCAATTTCATCGATCGTTTCAAAACAATTGAAATATGCGATGTTAGGACGCTTAAATTACTTTCTATCTGCACACAGGTTGGTTCTCATTATCAACATGGTTTTCAGAAGAAAAAATTATGAATGCTTCATTGTTTAACTTGATCAAAAGTTTCAAATACCTTAAATATGAATCAACATGCCATAGTCGTATTGATAGATTTCTCTAAAGCATTTGACAACTTGTCGGGAGGGGCGTAAGCCATAGTATTGTTACCGCCGACAAAATACACTTTATCTTATCTTGAATAATATAAAACAGACGCTACATCTCTAGGTCTGTTAATGAGAGAATGCCATTTTATTCCTCATTGGCTGAAATTAACAAGGTTGTTCCTCAGAGCTCTATATTTGGACCTATGTTATTTCATTTGTATATAAATGTCTTATTCCAATTGATAGATTCATAAAATGTAGTTTTGTACGCCGATGATGTAAATGCTTTGGTAACTGGAAACACTCATCAGGAAGCAAAAAGTAATTTAAAATCAATGATTACGAGATTAATAGGGTCGGCTTGAATGAAAAGTCTTAAGATATATGTAGACAACCCAAAAAATTCTGTATTTTCATCTATCTCGCTGACCACTTACGTTTCTTCCATAATAGTAAATTCTTTAAGTTCAGAATACATTTCTAAAAGAAAATTGTTAGGTGTAACTATAAACGATAAGTTAAATTTGGATGATCACATTCTTGAACTCAATAAAAAACTGAATGGTCTCTACTTCATCATATATAGATCACAAAGTACAGTCTCGCGATTAACCCTGTTTTCATTATATTACGCAAAATTCTATGCTCTTTTCAGGTTTCAAATAATATTTTGGGTCGCTTCACATGTTATTTTAACCACTCTTTGTGGACAAAGGATTGTAAATTTATTTTCAACATGAGCCCCATGTTACCATGTAAAGATGTGTTTAAATGTCATAATATCTAACAGTTCCGTTGCTATATATTTGGAAGAACTTAGTATTTACAAAGAAACCTTTTCATTTAGCTTTGGTAGACAAGTTTCAAAGTAATTCTTATCACACTTTTTTCATAGCCTTTTGGTGTTTCGTGGATCGATCACAAGACTTATCACAATAAAAGCACAATATACATAGCTTCATTATATGTTCTAATGATGCAAGCTCACTGAGACAAATGCTGTCTTTTCTTAAACTTAGCCATAATAAATGTTTTATCCCTCTGGAAAGCGTATCTATAATTTCACGTGTATGCATCTACGTACCTTTGCGGTCGTTACATTTGGTGAGTATATTAATTGAACGAAGCTCTTTGTTTAACGCCTGAAAGAAAGGCAAAAGATGAAATCATTAATCACCGGTCACCTATTTTAGCCACCGAAGTGGAAATGCAGTGAAATATAATGTTTCCTAATGAAGCAGAATAAACGTCTTCACTGATACAATTAATTACACTGGTCAATGTTAACACTTCAACAAATAAAATTATTTATTGTATATTTTGTGACAGAACGAATGTCCGTTACGTGATTTTCTGTATTCAATACCTCCGGAAGTAACCTCCAAAACAAACAAGAAAATCACACAACTAGTTAGAATCATATTTTGAGGAACACCAGAAAATATTATCAATGTATTGGCAATGTCCTAACGAAAACTGTACCTCGTTGAATATATATTATATTTCACGTTCCTTAATTTTAATTTTATGATCAACGGGAAATGAAAGTAATATCGTAATAAAACATTTCTTACATGGTTGGATAATGGGATATTGAATTTCAAATATATGCTTGTATTGATTCTTAATGAATTACTTCTTTTCATCTTATATCAGTTTTATAAAAGGATACAGTTAAAACACAGACACTCTTGTTAAATTGACGATTTCCAGACTAGTTTATTTGCTGGGCTTAATAGTTGCTCCTCTTTCCTCCTCATAATCATTTAGTGGTAAACACATTTCCATCCAATTTGCAAACTGTGGCAGTAGAGACCATATGTCGAGAGCGTCTCATATGTAAACAACGATTTTATTTCATGAAGTCACGATACAAAAACCTAATTATCCAAGGAATCTTGCTTGTTTAGAATTACTACTAGTCAATCGTCATAATGCCTGAGGGTAGAATTCTCAACCTTACACTCTTTTCTGTGTGACTCAACTTACTTTTAAATCTTCTCTAACTTTCGGTCGCAAAGTTCGTCCAATTTTTAGTTCTGGTTTTCTTGTACCTTTTCTAGTTTCTAGGAAAGCTGATGGAACATCGACATATTATCTAATTCTTGTCCAGTACATTTTGGAACACAACAAGTGGGAACATTACATTCTATGATGAGGGCTAAGTTTTAATGACAAGTTTAATTTTGTGAATGTAACATTGCACAATATGAAAAGGAAAACTAGTCATGGCTTTTGGTCTGATGAGACTACCATTTAAGTTAAACTTTCAATTAATCTTCAAAATTGCATTACTGTGCAATTTATATCCCTCATGTTACGGAAGAAGACCATATTAACCTAACAGGGCTTACAGTGTGGTACGGTTTAATATCTAGAGAGCTCGTGAGGACATTAATTTCCTCATACTGTTTCTACTGTTGAGATTTACTTTAACTTACTAACGAGGCTGTCGTGCTCAGCTTTCGTATCGTTTCGCTATAATGTACACTTTTATCTGAAACAGGACTTAGCACTTCTCCAGTACTGCCTTGAGGAACATTTATCCAATAAATGGATTGAAGAATGAAGGTGTGGATCTTCCTTCACGTTCTTGTTACCTCTATGTATTTTTCAAGAATTAAACATACCACGAAACACCACAGATAGTGGATGATTCGTAGGTTGTAATTTTCTGAGAATATATATATATATATATATATATATATATATATTACTGTATATTTTACAAGGGTATCAGTCCAGGAGTACAAATTTGTGCGAAATTCAGAAAAACGTTTTAAAATGGAAAATAATAAAGTGAAATTAATTCTGCAAAACTGAAAACAGGTTCGATAGTTCAAACGTGATTCTGTACCATGAGATTTTATAGCTATTGCATTATATGAATATGCTACTGGTTAATGAAATTTTAGGACTAACGCCATTTTAAAAATTGTGAAAAAGGAGAAAAACACAATTATTTCATTTCACTTGCCAACGATTTATGTTTCTAAATTACCATAATATTGACTGCATCCATTATCAATTAGATTGTTCTACAATTTATAGCACTGATTTAGCAATGACATTCAAATCATGATTTGACAGTAAACTTAGTAATGGTCTTTGTTTTCATTGTTCACAGGCTACTTTAACATCTCATCATAGTATCGTAACTACATGTCAGGCAATTAGTGTTACCAGATCATTAATTTTATTTTACTTAATGGAAGTATTTCCTACTTGTTAAGCTATTGTCGTTTATAGTATAATCTCAAAGGTTAATGTAATATAGTGAAACCGTAATGTGCAAGTGATATATACACAAAATAGCTGTTATGTAAATAAAAGATAGCCGTTGTAAAACACAATGTTTTAATGAGTAATGCAGTCGTTGGGCTAGTATACTAAAGTAATGCCTACAGCTTCGAATCGAATAAGAAAAGTAGTTTGTATTGTAAAACAGCAAACTATGTATTAGGCAACGACTTGTATGTTTTAGCATATATCATATTATTGTACGTATTGAGTAACTTCTGGAATATAGATTCGTAACCATGAATAACCGTGTTAACATCAAATAGAAAGAACATTGTAATATAAGTATTATAGGTATTCATACTTTGTTGATGTATCCTTGAGTTTAGTTCTCTCGCTAATCAGAAGTTTGTTCGTATTAAACTGAATAATTTCTTGAATGTCGGACATCAGATGTTCATTCTATATGTTCTCAATAATTACAAGAACTCAACAATACGAGCTCAAAAGTAAAAGGCTGAAAAGATAAACTAAAATATTACAAAACTGGAAAACTCGAGTTCCAAAGTTCATAGAAACATTCAAGGTTGTTATACTATTGATCAGACCTTAATTAACGCCCTTTTAAAAGAATATGACGTTTTCATTTCACTTCAAACCTTACAGCAATTAATTTATCTACTCCATTGTAGTACCAATATATGCAGTTATATCTGTATTTTCCGAAACACTGCAAAATTAAAAATAACCAAATTGGAGACTGATGTCTTTTTAAAATATACAATTCAATTATCTAGTTTTCATATTTACTATATTAATATTTTAAACAATGTTCTCCTGTATACCATCCCTTGCATACTGTCATTTTATTCTTTTCAATTCTTCACGTTTAACGGTTAGTTATGAAAGAAACAAAAAGAAGTGTAACAAATAAATACGATGCAATATGAAATAATTGACATAGGAAAATAGATTAGTTCCAAAATATGATGTGATACAATAAGTGAGATTTACGGTATAAGTTTACCCGACAATCTGAACCTTTTATGATCCACATATCATAGCGTTCAAGGCAAAAGAGCGCAGTCATACCTACTAAATTTTACATGAAAAGTTTTTTGAAGCGAAATAAGTCTTTCAAATTTTACAGTTCTTGATACCTTTGTTGCTATTTAAGTTTTATTAATATTATTTATAATAGTTGTTCATAAATGACAGATGTTACATTCCACATATCTTTAATCTGTTAACTATTTTCGCACTGGCAAAAAATTTGCTTAGGAATACACTTACGCCCTTCTGCCTAAAATACAACATTTATATTAGATTTTATTTAATACAGTTGCAATCAGTGATTGTATTAGATTCTTAAAGTTATATTTTGACAACTTCTTTACTTATAGTATTTACATTTCATTACATTGCATTGCATACGCTCTTATTCCAATCCAGCATTCATTAGGTACGATTAAGATAATCGAGAGGATACGATCAGACAATATGGTTGCTCATGTTATGAGATTTGCACGCTTTTTTTGAGCATATACTTTAATATTCCATAACTCTCTCCACCGCTACTAAATTATGTTCAGCGTTGAAAATTTTGTGACATGTTTAGCGACAAATTTGTTAGTCAATTGTCACTCCAGAATGAAGCAATTAGTACGTGAGAAATACTCTTCTTCCTCTATACGGCAAACAATATATTAGTACTCACACTGTTTACACTTTACGTTGACATTGTACTAGATACTTATCGGAAACCCGTATATCAGTTGTTGTCTGCAATACGTGCTACCATTTCCTCTCTCCTCTTGCGTGCTGAACCTCTCCACTACCATTATTTGCCTCATGGCAACAGAGGAAACTTTTTATCTGGGATGGAAATTTGCATCGTTATACAATTTCTGTAAAAGGTGTGAAATATTATAGGTCGTTACGAGAAAGCGCAATATCATAATGGAAGGATTTGTCGTGAAAAGCTATATGTTGTTAATTAGAATTGGTCACTTAGAAAGTGACTCTATTGGAATATATTTTAAAGAGGAACAAACGAATGCTGTTCTAATATAACGAAACATATATGTATATGAAATAGATGATGTAGAAAAAAGACAGTTCTTTTAAAATTTTAGAGGTTAGATTACAATTTTAAACACGAATTTGCGTTTACCTTCTGAACTTGTGTGAAACTGCTATAATGAAGAAATATTCTTCATTATAATGGAGAATAACTGAAGAATGAAGAAGGGAATGAAGAAGAATGAAAAAGATTGAAATGAGGAAATCATTTTGAAAAGAAAATTTCAGCATAGAAGAAATCAAAATATGTGTATGGTGAAATGCTTGTAGTCAGAAACTAAGATATTAAAGTTATATCCAATGCTAATAACCAAAACAATAGAGGAATCCTTTGAATCCGATGACAATATATACCATGCGTACAAATTAAAACCCAAAGTCTTTATGATTAATTTAATTAGAGATTTGCAGGTAGAGGCAACATTACAATGGATACATTTAACAACAATAACAACAGAAGGAAAGAGATTAAGAAGGAATCGGTTTTGTCCTTTACCAAGATAGAATCACAGCATTTGTCTGTTACGACCAAGTGAAACCAAGGATAGATAGCCTCAGTCAGGATGGGTGGACTCTGGGCTCAAACCCATGACGAACGTAAAGCGCATGCTCTTCCAAATAAGCAACGACCATCCATCATTTCCGAGTATATTAGACAATTTAAAAATCTTTTCCTTTAAATTGTTATGTTACCGTTCTGTTTTGTGGTGTTTGCCAAATATAAATTAGGGCCTGGTGATCCTGATATTTAAAAAAAAAAATAACTCTTGACTTTTCTATACCACACTATGTGAAAACATGGAAGGTGTTTAGAATAACGAATAGAGTAGCTTTTGTTTCACCTTAGTTCTCTTCAGCAAGAATATTAAATACAGTCAAACGTGCATTTATGACTAAGATCACTGTGAGTAGCATTGCAAAAATTGAAGGTTTAAAACTGAGCTAACGTTAACAATTTTAACTTAGCTTTCTTAAAGATTTTGTCAGGCCTACCACACGAATAACAAGATGGTACTATAAAATACATTATGCGTTCTTCATTCTCCAATTCCGTTTGCTTGAAATTGTGTTCTGCTAGATACATCATTTCCCAAAAGGTTTGGCAAGGAAATCCGCAGATACTAGTAGAAACCAGAAATATTCATACATCAAATAAAATCAGTCCATAAATATAAATACGAGGGCCATTAAACATGACCAGTGAGATCAAGGATCCCCCCAAGGACAAAATTCGCTCTCATTTGATTCACTCAAGGTGATGGATTTGATTATCTCTTTACATCTTACATAAAGGTTGAAAAAAAAAATCAACGTATATTAATAATAATTAAATTGAGTGAAGTCTTCAGAATATAAGAATTGTTGATGTACGAGCCTCGTATCTAAGGTTTCATTCATGTTTTGCATGAGCAACTTTGAGATAAAGAGTTTTGTTTATGCTCAAGGTAGAACGATTTAAGTTCAATATTAAACCTTTCCCAATCTAGATAGATTATATACGTACATATACAAATGTAACCATAGTTTGAACGTTGTTCTGTGAAAGTCAAGAATCGAGCTACTACTACTTTGGTTCTCGATGTCCAAAAATCCTGAAATACACAAAGGAGAATCTAGTAATTAAAAAAATACCTTTCATGATATTAAGCAGAGCCTTTCTTTAGCAAAGAGATCAAATGTTGTATTTTAACATATTTGAAGAAAAAAAAAGATAAGCATCTATTCTAATATTGTAGGTTTAGATATCGTTACCATAGCAATATTGACTGTGCATCTTCCTTTGTTTTATCTCTGGAGAAGGAACTCCGAATTCAAATTCAGGCAGAGAAATAATTTTTGGTAATTGATTTTCGCAATCAACTTAACGCTGAGTTAATTAAGAACAACATGGTAGAGGAACATGAGCAGAAATTACACAAACATAAATCTTGCCAATTAATTGTTCGTTGTTCTATGAATATTACCGTAATTTGTTTCGTGTTTCAAAATTAAATGTTCATGACGTCAGAAAAGAAAGTAGGAGCGAAGAAGCATGATTTCACTATTTATCTAAATGTCTTTCGTACCCATTATTCTGTTTCTGTTGAATGTACTTTCAATGTTCTTTCATCTACATCTTGTTCTTTCATTATATTAACATAGTACAACTACTCTTATGTTAGATAACCCTCTAAGTTGTAGAGTTTCCCAAAGAACCGAAAAGATTTATACGCTTTTGTCAACCTGCCAGTAATAATATCGTATCAAAATACAGCTAGTTACAACCTTCAAGTTTTAATAAATAATTAAGTGTTTACTAATTTAATCAAAAGCACCAACGGTAAGCGTAACTCAGCGGATATCTTGGTGAGTTTAATTTACGTACATTAACATTTACAATTTTCTGAACTTATAATTAAGGAACTCAGAGAACATTCAAAGCTATATCATAGATTAGTTAAATAACTCAACTTTCTTGGCGAGTAAAAATTAAAAAAAAAAGCAAGAATCATTAGTTACGAACTTCAAAGAAGTATTGAGGAAGAATTATCAAAACGTGTACAGTACATTCACCTTACAATTTTTCACTCAATTGAAGAAAGATTCTTGATTATTATTTAATCACCATCACGTGTTTAAACAACGAAGTAACATCATCAAAGTAACAACGAAGAAGCAATATAAGCGTGAAATGATTCAATTAGCAAATATTGATAAAAGTTTTGCCAAAAGCTGCATTTGTACGTATTTTGCTCTCACTATTAACTCGACAATAAAAAGCTCTAAGCATTGTAAGCAGTAGGATACCCTTCCAATTGTTATATTTTAAGATAAAAATGTACAATTCGTCGAAAGTAACCAAGGAAAGTTTGAAGTACATCGTGCAAATATAAAAGTTGATCCCGAAAGCCAAAGTGTTGGGTTAGATACGATCCTTTTATTACGTCCAAGGGGAGTACGTAAGTCCAACCTAAAGATGCACTTAACTGAACGAAGCCAAGAAATGTTATCCGTGTTATGAGCGATCCGTTCCGGTTCTGATCGGAAGGCGTTGTTACATAAACAAATAGGCAAGCTACTTTAAGATAGGTGCTTAAGTATTGAGCAGAAATCATGAACTTTAATATCACTGAAGAGAATAACCATAAACAGCTACTACACGTTACAACGAACTGGATTGTTCAAATAAGACCCTAATCCATAATTCTCACATACGTGGATTAACAGTCGCGTACCAATGATAAATTTGCACCAATAAATACCATGGAGAGGGGGGAGGACGCTTCGAACCCTAAACCTCCAATCAAACAAACAAATTAGGCAAGATATGTGTAATTGAATGACTTATAAGGATATAGGGCAAAAATACGTATTTTAAGTTACCTTTGAGTGGAGTAGCCAGTGAGGGGCAAGCCCTCAATGGAAAAATGCTTTACGTTTTGTAACGTTAATTGTACAATTTATAAAAAAAGTTTGATAATTTATTTATATGTGGCGAGTCCAGAGGGGGGGCTTTGGGAAGCATGCGCCCCCTCGAGGGAAAATGCTTTGCTTTATAGCATTATTTCAACAATTTTTATAACAAAACTTTCGATTTTTTTCTAAACCAACCTATTTTATCTAAAATTATTAATTTTGTGGGATAACGGTGTCAAATTTTATGATAAAAATAAACAATATGATAAATATTTATTAAAGATATATGTATTTATTAAAGATATAGGTAGCTGGAAAATATCCATAGTCTATTCCACCTACGTTCCCGCTCATGAAAGTCCTGGATCTGCCACTGTTCTCTTTTCTGTAACGACGGTTGATAAAAAATATAACTCCAGTTTAAATTACTTGAATGTAGAATTTTTACTAGAATAGGTCTCGCTGTATAAACTAAATTAGTTCTTATTTACAAATGAATTAATACTTATGTTTTGCTTACTTCATTAAATTTAAAACATTTTACTTTGCCAACAACACTTGGACACTTCCTACTGGCAATATTGTCTACATTGACCGTGTCTGGAGGAGATAGATTTGTTACAAGAAGACAAGTGAAAATAAAATGAACAAAATTACTATTATTTTATTGAGTGAAATTCAGCTATGTTATCTCCTAAGATATGTTACCATCTTGACAAACTTTCTTATATAATAGCACAGGAACATTCACTAAATATAAAATAACACTCCTATTTGACTGTTAGTCTCAGCAGCACAGCGGGCAAACGCGGGTCTGAGAGAAAGGGTGTAGTGAAAGGAATATGAGCTAATGGTTTCGGTCATCCGAAGAGAAACGGTCACCCGCGGCCAACACGTTGTGAACTGGAGATGGTGAGCTACTGGTTCCGTTCCTCCGAAGAGAAACAGTCACCCGCAGCCGACAGGTTGTAGATAGGTTGAAATGTGCTACTCGTTCCAGACATCAGAAGAGATGTGGTCGCCCTCGGCACACAGGTTGGGAAGACAGGAGGTGGAGAGTTACTAGTCCCGGACCTCAGAAGGGATACTGTCGCTTGCGGGCCAGGGGTGAGAAGGATGTAGGAGTGTTGTAGATTCCGTACCTCAAAGAGAGATACGGTCATCCACAGTAAATGTTGGGAAAAGAAGGTATACAAGCGAGTAATGCCCGCACTGCGATGTATTCAACGCTGGAAGTTCCACTCCTCGTTGGAGAAGCAGTCACTTGGATAATCCCAAGAAGCTGAAGAGAACTCGTCCGATAATAATAATCACGTGGTTCGAAATAATACTTGCTTTATTGTTACAAAAGCAAAAACCACTATTTACACTGATCTAATGGCAGGGTACATGCTGGAAGGGTTATACTGAAGCATACATTTAACTATGATGACTATTGATTTACATAATTAAGAAACTATAAAATGGACTATTTGTTAATAATAAATTAATTACAATATGATTCTATCAAAATTAGTAGTAAAATGAAACTAAAAGTTTCTTTAAAATATGCTGAATAAATAACAAAACTAATTACTGAAAGATATGAACTTGTGCTCCATCTATTAAACTGCATGTGAGGTACAATTTATACATAACTAATTGCCGTGAGGAAACGGACAGCAAATCAGCACTATCACAATAGATCTGCGATCTAGGGGGAAACCTGAATAAATAACAACAAAATAAAGTGCTTGTTTACGGAGAAAACAAATGCTTATGCTAAGGAATTGATGGACATTAAATAAAAACTATATTAGTTACCATTCTATTTGCTCAGTAGAGACGTTTTTATGGAGTTAGTTCGTAAATGATGTATTTTAAATGTCACCAAGTTTCAAGTCATAACTCAGAGAATTGCAGAAATTATTAACAAAACAACAGGCTCGGGGCTGGCTCGAACCCCCAATCCTTTGGTATACGACTGCTAATACAATACCACACATTTACAAGCCTACATATATCAATGTACGCTAATTACATCAAATCAGTTCGTTGTTTCTACAATTAAAAATTGCTACGTAGAGAACCCAAAATAAATATATATTGAACATGTTCCAGCATTTTGATCTTAAATCTTTAATCAACATGTTTCATTTCTGCATTTTTCTCCTTCACAGTATGAAGAAACAGTGCACCGTCTGCTTAGGAATCTTTAAGATTTTTATAAAATATCGCATCTAAACTCACCTAACTAGCTTATACGTCATACCATTTCAAACCTGAACCATATACTGTCAATCACGTTATATTAAAACATAATTACTCATCCAAAACACTTCTTCCCCCAATAGCATACTTTTGTACTTGTGTTATAAGACTTTGAATGAAATCACAATCCTCATTTTCCTTATTCGCCTTTTGTCCATTAGTCTTTTTAATCTTACTTTTACGTCCACTTTTTCTACTCGAAACCTTCTCTCTTTGTTATTGTGGCCTTTTCGCAACTAGTTCGTTGTTTTCCAACTGACCTATTTGCTTTCTGATTTCATTTTCCTGTGACATGCTTATTTGACATTTCTGGTCTGGATCTATCGATATAAGCAAAATAATGGTGTTATTATGATCTGTCAGTGGTGTAATAATATTATCTTGGGCATCTTCGAACTGATTTAAATCATTAGCAGATTCTACAACTAAAGTGCTTGCATGTCTTTCTTCTGTATTTTGGAGTGATATTAGTTTGGAAGGCATGTTTTTGATTGATAACATTCCATTCATTCACTTCAGCTGTACGCTATATATTTTTATCCTGTTTCACAATCAGCTCAATATGCTATTCCCTGAGTGTCAATTGTTTTATATTCTGTACATTTGTTCTCAGTTTGAATTGCTTTTGCCTTCAGATACATAAGTTTTTTAAACTGCGTTTGCTCCATTTTCAATGTAGGAAAGTTATCTTCGAAAGTAGATATATTTACCACCAAAGAACGGTTTAATTTATCCAGAGTTGAACATGGAATGTTTCAATTTGCTTTTTTATGGTGTTCTACTCCTTGTAGCTCTGCCTCCAATTTTAAATCAACACTATTTTGTAACTTTTGTAGCGAAACCAAGTTGCCCTTCATTGGTTGTCGCAAACGCAAACGTGTAACACAATTTTCCATCCCCTGATGTTCCACTAACTTAACATGAATACGGTTCATCTTCTGGTCATCAATAGAAAGCACATTATCCAGATATATAGATTACATTTTTCTTGGCAAAGAATCTTGTAAGTCTTCTTCTTGGTTATGAGACAATTAATTTCTAAACAATTTAAAACTTTTTGGGCACAACATTTATGGAACACCGGACACTTTCCATAATGGTATCGGTAAAAACAATTCTGGCAACGTTTCACTTTACTATTGTGTCTATTTCTACAAGTGGATGTCGTTTGACTGGACCATTTGGCTTCAGAAATTGGCTATACGTTGTGATTTTCATTATGATTTAACTTTATATGTGTCACATCCTTACTGACCTGTTCCGCAAACAATGCTAATCAATTGCTTTATTGAACGTTAATTTCTTTACCGCTAGTAATAATTTGCATACAGCTTTGTCATACATACCTAGAACGACTTGATGTCTAAGTATTGTCTCCGTATACACCCCATATTCATATTTTACAACTTATATCTTAAGTGTCCTTACAAACTCTTGCACTTTCTAGAACTTCTGTTGGCGTACCAAGTGGAACCTGTAACGCTCAACTATATAACTAGATGCAATTCGGAGATGTTTTATCAACTTTGATTTAATTTCTTCGTATGATTTGCCACTTATATTCTCTAGCAAGCATATATCATTTAGCATATCACATGCCTCATGTCCAATTGAAGCTAGTATCATGCTTAACGTTTTATCATCCTTTACTAAATGAGCCACACAGTAATGTTAGAAGCGTTAAATATACTGTACATTCTACGTTAACGTCATCTATATTTATTTTTTCCAATATTGTAGCTGTAGTCAACATCTTCCTAAAACCTAACGACTGCGCCATTGTAAATGTAAACGTTGATCCCCAACGCCAAAGCGTTAGGTTAGATGCGATCCTTTTATTTCGTCCAGGGGGAGCATCTAATGTCCAAAATAAAGACGCACTTAACTCAACGAAGCCAGCAAATGTTATTTCTGTTTTGAGGGATACGTGTTGGTTCTGATCGGAATGTGTTGCTACATAAACAAATAGGCCAGCTACTTTAAGATATATGCTTAAGTATTGAGCAGAAATCATGAATGTTAATATCAGCGAAGAGAAAATGGATATACAGCTACTACACGTATATACTTGTAATTACAACGAACTGGCTTGTTCAAATAAGAACTTAACCCATAATTCTCACATACGTGGATTAACATAATACCACACATTTAGCCTGCACACATCAATATGTAATAACATAAAATCAGTTTGTTGTTTTGACAATTAACAAATTGCTTTATAGAGAACTCTGAATAAAGCTATACTGAAAATGTTCCAGCATTTTGATCTGAAATCTTTAATCAACGTGTTTCATTTCTACACATCGCTACAAACATTGCCACACATTATAGTATTAGCCCAATAGCAAAATGTAATATCGCCAAGAAAAAGAAAAGAATATATCTCTAGATTCGTCATATCCTCGCCTTCAATATTAGTCCATGATTAGAGTACAGCCTTCTTATTTAACCTTTAAATCTTAAAATAAAATCATTCTCTGGTAATAAGCTTGCGGAGTCAGTTTCATTTTTTACATTTCCTGGGAAAGTTGCATAGTGTTCATACTGCGCTTTGCAATTGCCACTCTTATACAAGTGTCTGACTGGGTCGTAGACAGTTCTTGCGAAATCATTGTTGAAATGTTCAAGCTGAAGCGCGGTTTCACTTTTGACAAAACGTGCGCTATGGGTGGAAAAAAATGGAAACGATCAGTATTACACTACATACAGGCATTGATGATCTAGCCGATTCTCGACCTAAACTGAAATTACATATTTAAATATGTCACTTCTTGCAGTGTAGGAAAAATCATTGTCTGCTTGTAAGAAGAAATAATTTTGAAATTATTTCCGATTGCTATCTTGAATTACTGTAAACATTTGTTCGGCACACTTCCCCACTGATAATACAATAATTCCTGTTGTGTTCTGGTATTTGGGATCATAGACGTGAGTAAAATTATAAGTCAATTTAAAGTAAGTTGCTACAGAAGGACATAATTGAAATAAGCAAGACTATAACTTTTATTGTGAGTTACGAAACTACTGCAGTGGAAAAGTATGCAGAACAATTGTTTACAGTTATACAAGATAACAATCGGTCTAAGCCATAGAAGCCTAAAGGCCATAAATAAATTTAAATTCAAACAATGTTTTCTTACTTGTAATGAAACATACAGGTTTATTTAGCTAAATACTGTACTGAATAATGACATAGAAACTTAAAAACAGTCTTCACAGTTATATTCTATACAACGTACATAATATGCATGATGGCCCTGACATGATCAACTGGGTTATTGCAAATATTATTGCGTAAACGCGAATTGTACAAGGAGGATCGGCTGATACTTGGAACAGTTTTCATGCTATGTGTAAGAAGTTCAGAAATTCGTTCTCTCTTTGATGGGAGTTTAAGAGACAAAAGCTACTTCGAGTGAGCCTTTCCTCTTTCGGATATGAATTGAATCTACGAATCAAACGTTTTGAATGTTTTCTTAGATGAGACAATATATTATAAATGTCTGCTATTATGCTATTTCAATACTTTTATAGTGTCGTTTGTATTCTTTAAAATAGTTCTTCCTTCTAGCTGTGTCATACTGGATATTTGCCTATCTCCCTTTTTTCAACTGTACAATCTAAGGAGAGCGTTTTAAAATATGAAACCTAGAAGAAAAGGTTGCCATTTTCTACGTATGCGGAGCAAGGTGAAATGTGGAAAATAATGAATAGTTTTTAGCACAAGAGAAAGCTATTCGTTAATAATTTGAATACTCGAAGTAATTTGGAACATGTCTGTGTTGACGAAACTTTGTTCTGGTTGTCCAAATCTTCAATATTTCATTCGTATCTTATGCTAACAAACTCTATACTATCAAAAGTCTTAAGGTTCACGCCGCTATACGAGGAACAAATCGTGGATGAATAGAATACTGCGTCATAATAAAATTTGTTTCATTCACTTTATTCTGCTTGTTTATTTATTCATTATATTGAAAGCTTTACAAGATATTCAACAGTACAATATCGTTATATTGCTATGTTCATTATAGCTAATATGTAGGTAAGCAACCATTTTGCCTAGAGTGTTAGCATGTACATGCTAGCGGAAAAATTGAGCAAGAATCAAACTGAATGCCTCAGCACCCAATGTGAGAGTCTTTATATTTATTTTTTACTCTGTGAATGAGTGCAGACTTATGATTGACTCGTATAGGATTTTACGCCATTTGAAGCACACATGACTGATATCTAACGGTGTAATCTCAGCTACGCACTACGTTTTGTTTCTCCTTTATTTATTAATTGCACTTGAGGAGAAGAGAAATTCAAATTATGTTTTCTTAAAGTAAATAGAGTTTTCAAAGTGTTGTTTCTTCTTGACGAGTTAATGAATACTTCATTGTTTTGCACGCCACATACAAACTGACACAACTCAAAATTTGATTATTTTTAGGTAATACCACGTGATTTGGTAAAATGTTGACGCTATTCTATGGAAAAGTTTCATATGCGTATCTTAAACGTTCCTCAGTTTAGAATAGTTTGAAGTCTGCGTTATGTAAAAGTAATATATTTTAGATCTCTCCCTTTCCTTAGAAACCTAAATTTAAAATTGTATCATTTTTCTTTATGATTGGCATTAAGTATATATAAAAATAGGTACACTGTGCTGCACAAATCTGGCTTTGGTGAAAACTAAAGTACATTAAATTGTGAAAACGCTCTGTGTGAAGTTCGTGATGAAGATTGCAATCAACAGTCGCACGTTACTTTTGCAAATAAAGCAAAATTTAGAAAAGGAATAGACAATCCTTCAAAGTAAAGAGTTAAAGTGAGACATATGATTGTGAACTAAGAAAATATCATGTATCATAGATGTCAGTTATTTTATTATTTTCTGCAAAATATCTTCACGTAAAAGAGAAATTTCTAAATCCGAGAAATTCAAGACCGGAATATGTCAAGGGCCATTTCAACCAAGCCCACAGCCCTTATGTGCTTGGATGATTCCACTCGTAGATGAAGGATTTACCTGAGAAGAGCAGGAAACTCCACCATGCGTGAAAATGTAGCATAACCAAGTTAATTAGCTATATATATATTACGCAGCCAAATAGTCATTTGTCTTTGAAACGAGGAGGTGGTCTCTGCTGCTCTCGTATTGCACGACATATACAAGCACACACACACACACACGTTGTACACACGAACGTTGTAAATTATCGCTCCAAGTCCTTGTGTTCGTTGTATGTACCTTGGTTACTACTGCTGCTTTCTAATGCAGGATTCGTGGCTATAACAATTGAATGCAAGACAGTAAAAAGTTTCGTTTTATAGAGACAATTTTCTCTACAAGGTGTTTTGGGACTCAAAACACGTACCATCTGCATTTATTGGCATTCAAGTCCAATCCCACGTGTGCAACCAATTCCTAGAGTAAAGATTCTGGAAAGAAAAGATAGAGAAAAGGGCAGAGAGAGAGAGAGAGAGAGAGAAAGGAAGAGAAAAGGGAGTAAGAGTGGAAAACGAAACGAAAAAGAATAAGAGATTTATTTTGTAAAAGCTTTCTTTTTTCACCTTCGATTCCGTAATATCAGTAATCTTCCAGCGTTAAGTAGTGTAATCCTTGCGTCTTATAAGAAACTCTTCGCCACAGGGTAGGAAAATTTTACAATTCAAAAAACGTTCATTCTCTTACAATATTAGAATATTTCCTTTCTAAGTAAAAGTATAGGTTAGCTTCTAGCTATTGTTTATACCGTACTCCTCTTCTCTGGTACTTTACCCGGGTTAGCGTCATGCTGAATCACCTTGCATCAACAAAGTTTAAAATTCATCACCTTTCACCAAATCTCAAGTTTCAGGGTTCATATTTATAAATAAGAAATAAAAAATTATTTCGCATTTGAATTTGTGCGAATGAGCTAGTTTACAACGATGTCAGATAAGTACTTCCTTATTTTTCAAATTCTCTACCTACATTCAAGGTTGGGAGCTTTCAAGACGACCGCCATGTTGCCTATCCCTCAATCAGGTAGAGATCTACCCACATCGCCGATATCCAACATTTGCTATGCACAGCGTAAGAGTAACAGACAAGTTAATTTTAAACAAAAATTAACCGAATGTAGTCATGACTAAGAAAATAAATACAAATAGCCTATGTACGTGTAAAGCAAACATAAGATTTTGATATGTAAGGGATTGATCGTAAAAGTTGCAGGAAATTGATTTAACAAAGTGACAAGTTTATGTCGTAGATTAGAGAG
>JAGDQP010036019.1:0-19264 GCA_022664845.1 Lepisma saccharinum | reverse complement strand
CAATATGTATTCTCAACTAAGGGATATATTTCGACCGAAAGAGGTTTCGGAACAAACATTTGAATAAATCAAGAAAACCCTAAATGAACACTTTCTATGTAAATCGAATGTTATAGTATAAAGATTTCGGTTCCATTCTTTGAAACAAACTCCAACTCAGACGAACCAACAATTTGTTCTACAGTTAATTCTTCAGGCCATGAAATTTGATTTTGATCCTGTGCTCGATGATATGATCCGAGATAAGATTATTATAGCCATTTTTCGAGATTAAACTCGCAGAAGATTCTTATCAGATGCGAAACTTACACTATACAAGGCCTTAGAACTGATAACTATTAAGGAACAAGTGGACAGAGACATAACATCATTTACTTCCATGAAGCATAATAATCTAATGTTTAAGGTCTCCAAATCGTACAGTAGACCTCCTTTGAAGAACGTAAAAGGACCCCGACAACTCTTATTTTAATTGTGGCAAATCGCATCCATATTTTAAGAATTGTTTCAGTAAGGAGTTGACTTGTTTTTCTTGTCGACACAAAGGACATCTATCGTCAGTATGTAGATTTACTAAACCTAAGCAAGTTCAGGAGTTATCTGGGACTTAAAATGAGAACAAAGAATTGAAGAAACTCAGAACATAGCAAGACTCATGCACTTTGATACTATGAACGGTTTTCGTGAACCAGTTGTTTCCTCAAAATGTAACAGTACACTACCTGAAACTAAATCCGATATTGCGATGTATTGTGATGATAAGCTGGTTTAAACTCAGGTTACAATGAAAACATAATGTATTTTAATCAATTAAAACAATTAGGTGCATGTAAAAAATACAAACTAGCAATGCAGTAGTAACATCATGGAATAACGACGAATTTTATACTGTCGGTTCTGTTGAACTTAATCTTTCAAGGAGTAGCAAAATGGTCACCTTCGTTTTCTTTATAACATGGATAGATCTACCATTATTCTTATAAATTTTCGAGTTGCGGGCGAGGGATATGTTTCCGGTTCCTGTATAACGAAGTTAATCTTCCTTAGACTATATTATAATTAATAATATACTATTTTAGGATGAAGTACCTTCGTCATTATGGCACTTGGAACTTAGTTAGAGATGAAGGTATTTGGCTAGGCGTGTAAATGGTATTGATAATCCAGCTCACCCTATGAATCACAAACCAGAGGGAGTATGTTTACACAAGACTAAAATCGTTCAATTCTATTTTATTTTATTTTCTTTCGTTGCAAGATATCTTATTTTTATTTTTTTCAAGATAGTTATTGTAAAGCATTTTTCGATCACTCTGGAAGAATCACGGAAATGTTTACTGGGTATTACTTTCTAAAACGCGCGTTTCCATGTATGCCTTGTACGTCGGCGGAGCAGTATAAGTTTTTATTTTGGATTCCCTGTCTTTCCAGACAATATTAGGATACTTCGTAAGCTTATGGTGAGAACCGCATCCTTCCCAAAATCCAGTCCTAATCTCGATGCTTGATACAGTAATACATCTATCTAATTATGTGATAAATAAAGGATGTTCAGATAAATGTGCGGCATATTTTGGGAGCAGCTATTATATACGAAAGTCCGTAAAAGTAATCAAAGTCATTGTTGAAGAGATACAGGCTGCCGAAATCTTGGAACAATCAATCTCAAAAGCTCGCAGTTGCGGAGCTAATTACGCTAGGAGAGGTAGTGGGACATCATGATAGAACTCACACTAGAAGACTCTAAAGTGAATACATTATACCAGTCTGAAGGCTGCGCTAGAAACTCCCCGTAAAAATGGAAAGTTTCCAAGACCCAGCAGCAGAAGGAATGTGACACTTAGTACGCATGCAAGACGAGCGAACAAAAACCCTTGCGACAAACTTATTATAATATGTCTGTACAATAAAAAAGAAGGAAGAACAGCCAGAAGGAGACGAACAAGTATGTTAAGTAGACGAAGAACCGTGTTATGACCGTTGGGAAACGGATGAAGTAGCTCGAGTGCAAACTGAACGATCACATTGAACATTCAAATAAATACTCGCGATGGAACAGTAAATTGGACAGCCAAGAATAAAGTCGCCGTTTAAACGCAACCCTCATGTACATTTAGTTATAAGGTATTTAGGGCTCATAATAAAAAGTCCAATTTCCTTCTTTTTAATTTTAAACAATCGTGTTATTCAGAAAATTACTACTTCGGACAAGCGGAAAATGTTTTACTAGCTACTTTTTGATGAGAGGAAACCATTGCGAGAGGTAACACTACAGATGAAAAGAATAGCTAGTCATGAAGAAAACTGAGAGAGAATCGGACCTCTTGTTGTTTCCCCATTAAACTTCAAAGCAGATAACAAGGCGAGACAACTTCCTTCGGAAAATCAAGGCTCTTTACAATAACTCAACCCCTCTGCAAACTAAACTGCTAGTATAAAGGACATGAGAAAATATGTTGAACAGTGTTCATCCAGCCAGCTCGCAAATTCTCACTAATCTCTTTTGGCACTAGAGCCGGATTAACGGGTGGGCTAAATGGGCTGTAACCCAGGACCCCCAATATTTCAAGGGTCCCACCGAAAGTAACTCAGTTACCTATGCAAATAGTAAGCACAGAGTCAGGGTCGTCCTAATGCATGAGCACAGTTGGCAGTTGTCTGGGGCCCCTAACCCTATACGGGATTACGTCCCCCTGCTAATCTAAATACTTCTTACAAACATTGACTGAAATTTTTAATTTGATTATATATATATTTTTTTCAATTTTGAAAAGTATTGTCGTCAGATCCCTATCATTAAAGACAAATGTTAAGTGATAACTTCTAAAATGTGATTAGAATTTCAGAATCAGCTTCCTACAAGTAGACCACTAAAAGATCATGTAACGTATGACATTGGTTAATAGTTGATAGCATACTATTTACACTGTGCTTTTAGTGCAGGGGTTGTCAAACTTTCAGACCGAAATTGATACTTTTTTCATTGCACCAAGTAATGTTACTGAATTCTCAATGCTAATATTAAATTTGTATGCATTCCAGTACTTATTATACAATGAGGCAAAACATTTCTGTATTTGTTTGTAATTAGAAGGTCTCAAGAATTGTTCATGGTAAAACTTTAGTAAAATGAATTTTGTATGAGCCATTGTAGTAGCTTTTGACTTCGGACCGTCACGATTGATTATTCGTCACGTTCTTGTTAAAATCCACAATTGCAAACATCCATGGCTCACCCAGGATTCGAACTCGGGTCTTTGGAGTCGCTGGCTTAGCACTCGGAGCACTCGGTACCGAACATCCTGATTGAGGTTTTCCTGGTTCCCTCAATCACACTAGGGAAATGTTAGGATCGTACTTTGAATACAACAAGAATATATTTGCTACAACGAAAATCTTTAGCTCCTGATAACGTACCCACAAAATTTCTTCGCAATGCAGCTAGCTCTCTCTCTCGCAACTACTTACATGTCTGCTCAAACGTTGTTTCAGAGAAGAAACTTTCCTAACACTCTGGAAAAAAGCTAACATTACTCCTATACATAAATCAGTATATAAAAAAACGTCAGCGTCTTCATATAGGTCAATTGCTTTACTATCACATTTGTCTATAATATGTGAGGAAATAATGAAAGATCGTGTCTATAAATTTACTACCCCACACATAAATCCTTCACAGCATAGATTCTTACCCTTTAGATCTTGCTTGACTAATGTGTCTGCTCTACTCACTGATGCCATTCAATGCATCTCCAATAATTCACAATTAGATGTCTTATATTTCGATCTATCTAAGACCTTTGATACCATCAACCATCCTTATCTCATCTATAAATTATCTACTATGCTTAATATTAATAGCAAACTACTTCAATTATTAGAGAACTACATGCACAGTAGGCAACAATGTGTAATGGTCTCTAGATCTACTTCGAGCTTCATTTTCATTCTCTCTGGAGTTCCTCACTGGAGTGTTCTAGGACCTCTATTGTTTCTAATATATATTGATGATCCACCTACGCTTGTTTCAGACTCCTCAAGTAAGATTCTCTTATTCGCCGATGACTGTAAACATTACAGAAAAATCTTTACACTCCACGATGCCTTCATCCTTCAAGATGACATATCTCAATGTATTACATGGTGCGATACCTGAAATTTAAAGCTGAATCGTCAGAAAGCTCTTTCTTTTTCTCTGAAAAGAAACACAATACATCACATAAATGTTAATGCTGTTTCATCTTTCAGAGACCTTTGTGTTGTCACTGGCAGCAAGATCATTTTTTTCTGAGCACACAACTCATATTACTTAAAGTGCTATGAGGAAACTCTTTCTGTGAAGTGTGCTCTATCACTTCACAGAAATTCGAAATCAGTCTGCGCTTAGCTTGATCTACAAGTCCTATGTGTCAACTACTATTGAATATTGCTCAACTATATGGTGCATGATATGTCTCACACATCTTACTAAGCTAGAATCTGTTACATATATCTTTGTTGCTATAGTGGGAGTCAAAGTTCCCGAATTACGTGAATTCTCTAATACTGACTTAATGAAAATATTAAATACAAAATCACCTCAAGCTCGTTGCAATATTTGCGATCGTTTTTGCACAAAATTGTTAAAAGCAATATTCAAAGTGAGACCTTATTGTCACAAATCAACTTTCGTGTATCTATCAGACGAACACGAAACGTAGCCTTCTTTTACCTAAACAAACCCAGAATAAACTTGGTTCAAAGATCACTCACAAATATGATAGCTACAAACTTTTTGCCCCTAAGAACACTTTTAGGGCTCAGACAAACAAATTGTGTTTCTAAATATTGTTATCTGGACGTTGTTGTACACATTGTTGTTTTTGTTAAAGTTTGTTTTAGTACGTGATGCATTTCTGTGATAGCGTTAGTATCACCAAAAGATTCGTGTTTACCGGTGCGACTGGTCCTCCGAAGCAGTGTTTTCAATGCAGAATCTCTAAACTATATTAGACCTTCATGAATTAAAAAGTGTAGGGGGACTAGATACCTACTAGTTAATTTTCTATTTAAAAATGATGTTGAAGAGACTTTGTTTTACATATTTTTAATGGAGCACACATGAAGCAACAACGTACGTCAGACATTGGTCTCATCCGTCACGAAAGGGTAGTGAGGAAAACTTTGTTTTGTGTGGGCCATTTTCAGTAACTTTGACTTCGGCTGGTCACAATTATGAATGCGATGCTAGTTAAAATTCACATCCATGCCCCAGCCTGGATCGAACCCGGGACCAGCGGTGGTGAGAAGTCTATATCTGATCTAACATATTGTGTCGGACAATGTCCATTGTCGTTCTTTTAAGATAAACACAACGTTCCCAAAGATTAGCACGCCGTACTAGTAACCGAAATGTGACGAGTTCAACCCCATTCACGCGAATTGAAGAGATAAAACACAAAGTGTAATCACAACCGAGCTGTCGTTGCTCAGTGGTAGGTTGTTGGTTTGCCTTTCGGGACGTCGTGCTGACTGTCCAGGTTACAGGTTTGTCCAGGTTCTTTTCCTCAGTTACACAAGGCAAATGCTGGGATCGAACCTTCAACTTAGACCCTGGCCGTTAACTTCCTCTATCTTTCCCCTCATTTTTGCCGGGCTGAGCTTTAGTTGCCTGAAGGCCATAAGGAAATAGATTATAATGACCAATAGCCCAATAATCTTGTTTGCAATATATTCTGCCAGCTCTAGCTTGAATTGTCAGAACAAAACAGTGAAAGTACATTCTAATGAACTCAACTGATGGAAATACTGACCTTTATTAACGTAATCGTTATAACCCAACCAGGATAGGGTGGTAGAGATATTGTTGAAATGTAGTCAGTCGGGTTCTAATTTTTAGGTTTGTCTGGTTTGACTAAGGACCCTCTGGAAAATAGTCAAAATGGGTGGCCTTCTGATTGCTAAACCGACGCTCTAACTGAGCTACGATCGCTCAGTATAACCGTTAATAACATGAATATTTAATATTAAAACAAATACGTTCTTCGTTATAGCACTGAATGTGAATGGATTTCAAGTTCCTTTTGCATTTCTACTCACTTCAGTACATACAAAAACGAAATATATAAGCACTCAAACACCGCGCGACTTCGCGCTCGCCAGCTAAACCCGAATCAGGGATTCTGCCAGATTCTCCCGCAATGGGAGATGTCACCCATCGAAATCGTTGAGTACACCTTTACAATATTTACTGTTAAAAATTATTGAAGCCCTGCAAAACTATACTCACTCCCTATTTTTGTTTTGGTTTTACTTTCCCCCACAACTAAAAATCCTGGAGAATCCCTGGTCCTGATGCAAACAACACACCCTCTTTCCAAATGGAAACGAATTGCTGATGACAGGTCTACAGAATGACGTTTAATACACTCTTCAGCTGGTTAAACCGGAACCAGAGAAATGGTTTCTACCAACTGTTTACATTTAACAAAGAAATAGAAAGACAAGCCTATCCATACCACAACGTCACACTCAATTTCTTCTGTTCGTTGTCATTTTGTGTGGAGCGTGTAATATCTCTCTTTGTTTTCTTTAATCTTCGAAGCAATCGGCCGCGAGAGGGGAGCATTCATTGTTCCTGGAAACAGAAACTTCAATGCTCTTTTGACAATTAGTATCTCAACACTTTGGCCAAAACAGTTACCATAATGTTCGTATTCTCTTCCAAATTATTATTATTATTATTATTATTATTATTCGAATTTGGGCAATTAGGCGTGAGAATATAGAATCCTACGTAACATCCCTTGTATGATAATTCATACAAAACTTTTTCCGTTAGCACCATTGCATTCACACTTCGACTCAAGTTTCGACTTACACATGAGTCCACAACCCTGTGTCTCTTGATACGTTAGTTCGCGGTTTGACCAGCTTCATAGGTAACTGAAATAATCTTTAATTTCTGTTAATGTTTCGATATAAAATAACCAACATGTGCTGTATTTGGAACTTATCCGCAAATAAATAAAAGTATTAACAAAAGTAATTAAATTATTTCGTTAAATAGATAAAATCTACATTTTCTGATAAACAATACTCTTATTTTAAGATGAAATAATATTCGTATTATTTTTAACCTTTTCTCTGTATTTATGTTCGAACGGAGTCGCCGTGGCAAAGGCAGTAACGCGTCTGACTACCATCTGGCGGCCTGGGTTAAAATTCTGACCAGGACGCTGTTTGTTTTTCTTCAGTGCTCCCAAGCCTGGCGCTTTGAGGTGTATCACATTGAGTACTAGAGTGTCCTTGGTACTCGTGAACACCTTGGGAGCTAAAGGGGGTCGAGCGTGGAATTGACCAGCGACCACCCTATCTCACTCCGTGCCTTAGGTCGAGAACACATGGAACGCTACCTCCACATCCTACATACGCTTTCACGGAATGTGTGCATCGCACAGGGGATAGCTTTATCTTTCATCGTGTTTTTATTTTTGAAATATATCTGCGCAATATTTTAAATAAGTTAATTTGAAACTCATTGTTTTGAGTATCGGAATAAACTTATCGAAACTCTGTGTACCACGAATTAGTAACGGAAAGTTTATTGGAAAGGTTTCTTTTACTTTGTTTGCTGCCAACACTATTTTATGAACGAAAGCAAGACCTGATAAAATACATTTTCAAAAAATTAAATTATTCCAAGATACTTTACAGGTGCCCGGCTCATTTTCCTAGAAAAATAGTTGTCTTGACACAATATTTGGTTTTGGAAAACTTGGCGTATTTGTACAATCTCCAATAAGGGATAATGCTATCTCTTATCTTTAAACCTGTTTTTCTCGAAACTACTAAAGAAATGTTACTTATCAGGTTCTTGCACTCACCTACGGAATTGTAGTGTTCTTTTTTATGGGGCACTAAAAACAAATTTGTGATAAGTAGGTCTATAAGATTTATTTCTGTATTCCATGTGCTTCATTAGGAATGTGTCAATTTTGAAGAATCTTGGGTTGGACATCAGGTATTTCCTCTTTCAATCACTGACAATATGTTAGATCACTTATACGATTATTGTTAATTTTTTACTAAGCTCACGTAACAGTATCCAAAGATTCGCGCACCAGTACGTGTGCCATAGTTTGAGAAATTGTTGTTTAGAGAAATAGTATCTAAAAGTAATAAATATTGGAGTTACTAATTGGTGTTTGGATAAATTTAAATTTATGAGTCAAGATACGAAGTCCACATTGGGCTTTATTTTATATATTTAATAGGATTTTAAATCCGATTTAATTAATCGGATTAATTTTAAAAATAAATCCCAGAGAACATTCAGACTTGTGTAGCTGTTTGTGGTGAAACTTATGATTTATTTTTTATTTTAATATTAGCTAAAAGATTAAAAATGCATATTCATTTTGCAAACAATGAAGTTTGTTAACGATCTAATTTTATTTACCGTTTTCATGGGTGCAGAGCAGGCAGGAACCAGAATGAATTGCTTTTTACAAGGGCGAACAACGATGCTAAGACGACTCTGCACAGGAGACAGATGGATGGGGAAGTAGCAGAGTCAATAGCCCGGGCCCCAACTAGTTTAATCTAACAGTGCTTCGCACCAGACACAAGCTGTGTAGTTTCACATACAAACCTTCACTGAAGCAGCTCCAAGAGTTAAAAAAAATGTAGATACGGTGTCATAATATTTCTGCGTGGTGTGTGTTGGGATGTTCTGTTTTATATATTAAATTCTGAATAGCAGGGCAAGGAAGGAGCTGTACTAATCACCGTCAACCCATTGGCATTGCTATCTATGCGTTCCTCGGAACATTATGCTCTATTCCCAAACTCACTTTCTTGAGATGCAGAGACTAACCTTAGGTTATTCCTATAGACAATTCCTTTAAAAATAATTGGACTTTAACTTTAAGGATGGGAGTATTTTTTTTTTTTCATATTTCAAGGAGGCGGAGGCTAACATAAATATAAATGGTTTTCGCAGAAAATTTTCCTTTGTTGTCTATCACCAAACGCAGCTATTCATGCCTGTGCCCAATGCAGAATTCTACTTTCGATAGCTTCTGCTCACCGTAATATACATCATAGTTGCAATATTACTGACATAGATCATGAGTACATAAAAATAACTTCCGAGAGTGTACTTGCTCGGTTTTCAAGAATATTGTTAATGTTACAAGTTGAATGAGTGGACATACACGTTAAAGCAATATTACGCCTTTTACATAAAAAACGGGCACCGAGCCGCCGTAGTTCAGTGCTAAAGCCTTGACGAAGCATTTGGGAAGTCGTGAGTTCGATTCAAGCGGCCTACCATTCTGACTTAGGTTTTCCAGAGATTTCCCCAAATTATACCAAGCAAATGCCGGGATGACACCTTCAGCATAAGCCCAGACCTTCCCGAATCCCTTCCTCTCTCCTGAACCTTAGATGCCTAAAGGCCATAAATACAATTAAAATTCAATTCACATAAAAGAGAGAAAGTCTAAATTCTTATTTTAAGCAAGCGTGAAGTACTGTAAACTAGTTAAATATGTTTGGTCTTTATTTAAATTCAATTTTAGCTATTTTTGTGGTGGTTATTTTATACAAAAATAAAACGATAGCCATAATATATTGGAAAGCTGTCTTTCACACAATGTTGACGACATCGATGTACATGTTTAAATTATGTCAATAAACTTCGGTTACCGTATTTAGATTTCTAGCATTAGACTCAACCGGATGTAACATTAGTGAATTAGCTATTTTTCGACATGAACAATGTGTTACTCGAATTCAAACTGATACCTTACACTTGCAAACTGACTCAATGAGAACACAAAACATGAGCCGTCCTCACCGGAAGTCGATTGATAACAACATCCGATGTATTGATCAAGATTCAACCACGATTACAGACTTTTATTTCATGTGCGACATCCAACCATAGAGAAGCTTGTTATCGTTACCATCTCACGCCTTGACGTCTCTGATCAATGAAATATGAATATCTATATCCGCCTTTGGTTCAATTACATCTATCGAAAGTGCCAATATCCAGCTTCCTAAATTACCAGATAAACCGGCACTGAGAACTCAAAACTAGACATAGTTCTTCCACCCGAATTTCATCATCTATCTGGCAAATGACCTAATCGATATTACCCATAAAACTCCCCACTCCTTCTAATCGCTCTTCAGTGTTATTTGTTATTTCTAAATTATTATACGTTCTCTCCGGGACATCAGTGAGTTCCTTGTTTCAAGTCCTGTTTTTAAAGTTACTGTCTTCAGTTTAGACTTAAGCTACCATTACAGATCTGGGCTCTGAAATTCCCCGTCTACAAAGTTTAACTATTTTTCAACTTAACCAAATTTTTTCCCTTACAAGAAAAGTGTAGTTCTTCAGTAGTACATTTGGAACTTATCCAATGAAGGTCAGACCCTAGTTACGTAACGTAGACGAACCTAGGAACAATAATAAATCGAGTAAAAGAGACGAGATCTTCTGGCGGTTATGACAATCTGACTTTGTGTGAAATTGCCTCAACTCCGATTTCAGTTTGTTCAGTTGAATTCCATGGTTCGATTCTCAATGAACATTTTAAGTCCTAAGTTCTCTATCCTTTCAGCATAAGTGAGTGTTTTTGGCTTGTGCTAGTTTGTTTCTGGTTTCACCTAATTGTGGGAGTCATACGCTACTGGAGTTTTTTGACATGTTGGTATTGGTAGCTTAGATGTTGTTTTTTTGGGTAAAAATCAGTTAACAGCGGGTGAAGGCAGAATTCGGATATATCAGGGTCACCCCAAAAGTATTTGAACTTTATCCCGAAATAAATCCGTGCATGTTAGTCAGCAAATGAGTGTGGTTTACGTAAATCCCCAGGTAAGAAACTGAGTATTTATGGGTCTCGATACCTCAACTTATCCTCTACGAGTTACGCTCTCCTAGATACGTCATCTCTTGTCCCGCTTTTATGAGTTTTCCAGCGAGTTAGATTATCCACATAATTCACATATAAGTATATTTTTCGAGGCAATAATCGTATCTTTAACAGTACATGAACCGCTGTAACTGCTCCAGCAACGTATACAGTACAGGAGAATTAACGAATCGTATACCACTTGTCACATACATCTTGAAAGATCAATATCTAATTATCTTTCAAATTAATATGGAAGCTAATGTCTGGTATGAACACATAAATACTGATATTACATCAGGCAACGGCTTAAAATTATGTCTACAGATGAACTTCGGTATATTTTTGTTTAACCGGAAGATTATATAATTTAAAAAATGATGTATCCCAATTGTATTATATATTAAATTTAAGTCTACGATGTTAAGTGGTAAGTACTGTCACCGTGCATCAGGGGATCACAGATTACACTTACGGCGTGGTGTTAACCCTAGAAAAGAAAACCTCGTTTCGTTACACAAGTGACAAGGTGGGTCCATTGGACTAACCTTGTTACTTTATTTTACAACTTAAGAGAATCATATTTTACTAGCAAAATATTAATAAAAGCACAGCTTTCTGACAATACATACATATTTTAATTAAAAAACTAAAATGTAGCGGTTTCGGACATATACGACCCCCTTCTTCATACTTCACGCAAAAACTAAACAAAAAATATATCAAAGCAACCAAGACAACAAGAAAGGTGAGATATCACCTTATACTTTTCAGTAATCAGGGACCAGTAACATTTGACAGGTAAATTGCAGCTGTTCTCGCCCATGGTGAAGGCAACGTAAGGGAAGAAAAGTGAAATTTTAATTAGTATTGACCCCTGATTGGTCGAAAGCATAAGGTAATCTTCATTCTTGTTGTTGTGGTTTCTTTGGTACTTTTTATGTTTAGTTGTATTGTGAAGTCTGAAGAATGAGGTGGTATACTTCCGAAACTGTAACGTTTTAGTTTCTTTTATTATTAAATTACGTATCAGCCTTGTCTGAAAGTTGTATTATAATTATACAATTTATAATTTATAGATTATAATTATACAATTTTAAATATGCATATTTAAGGTATTTTTATGTAAGAAGGCTTTGTACCAGTGTAAGCATATACATCACTTCATATCTGAGGTTGAACAGGTATGTATTATTATATCAAAATGGATGGTAAGTCCAACCGAGGTGAGGTGAGGGAAAATTGGGAGGTACTTCAAGATAAGAATTATCAAATGACTGTATAGTCGAGTCAAAACAGAGGTCAACCTAGAACAAATTGTAATACAAATGTTTCCACCGGTTTCAATCCCAGAGCAAGTGAGGCGAGCCCAGTCGGGGGCCTTTACATATGAGTGTCCGTCAGGCTTCAGCAGCGAGCATCCTATTTATATGAGCAATGTTCCGTTGGAAACTTTCCATTGACACTTCAACCACTTTCCTAGCCCTAGTAGTTATCAGAGATTAAAATTATCCCCTATATCTGGCACAGACACTGCAATCTGGATGAATGATGCAAGTTTGAATTCATCTTGTCGAAACCTTTCCAACGACACCTTAAGCACTTTCCAGGCCATAGTAATTCTAAGTTGCAAATTCCCTCGAAACTCGGGAACCGTCCCTGTTAATTGAATGAATGATACGGGTTTGAATTCATCGAGACTTTTGGAACAACAACTCAACGACTTTCCTAGCCCCAGTAGTTCCAAAGTTTAAAAATCTCTATCCTTGAATCTCGGGAATCGCATGTGCTATCTGGATCAATGATGCGGATTTGAACTCATCTTGTAGAGACTTTTCCAACGACACCTCAACCACTTTCCTAGCCTTAGTAGTTCCAAAGTAACATATTGCCCTTATCCCTGGCACCGCCCTATCTCTATCGCCGCCCTTTCGATATGGATGAATAGTGATTGTCTTTCTGAGACCTTTCCAACAACACCTTAACTTCGTAGTGGCTGTGTTGCGCCCTAAGTAATAATAGTGACGTCATTGTATGTCCTACTTGTTTTCATTGTTCTCTTTTTGTTTGAGTCGTAGGTTACCGACATGAAAAGTGTTCTTGGCTACAATTGGCTGCCAGATAATAATATTAAATGATGAATTTCTTTCGTTTCTGGTCATTTTCCTCTTTTCTTTTACAGTATTTGTTCTTTAAATAATTTATTTTGCTTTTGATATTATTTATAGGCTAGTAATTGCTGTATATAGGTCGTTGCTAGGATAAATAGTTGAGGGACTATTTTGTTGTTTTTCCTTTTTTTTATTATATTAGTAGTAGTACGTTCGAGTTCTTTGAGGACGCATGTCTGTATAATTGAAGTAACATGTTGTGTATTATCCACAGGATCCTTTATTGCCATATCTACAATAAGATCTCTTTTTCCTTACTGACTAAGTACATAATGGCAGGCAAGTTCCTTTGGGGGTAAGAATTAAATAATTATTATTTTAATCTACGCGTTTTGATATTGTGCATAGTTTTGTGTAGCAGCACATCAGTAATGCAATCTTAAATATATTTTTCGTTGTCAAATGATTAATAATCATGAGAAGTTTTACTTTTTGTTGATATGCATAATACAACATATTATGTTACATTAAATATCTAGCAGCAAGGCATCGCCCATTCCTCTAGATATGGTTGGGTCTATACCATAGTCCGATTTCCTTAATCATTTTCAAAATTCTCCGTCTTTCATTACTTTCTATTAGACCAAATTTTACTTAAAATGTATTTGGTGGATCTCGTGTGTTTCAGTGGAGCCAAATATTAGATCGTTAAACGTAAGTGATTGGAATTATTTACCGCGACATTGAGTTCTTCTACATTATTTCTGTCATCCGCTGAGCATGTGATTTGGGCCTCGCATTTAGCATGAGTTTTGGATGCACCCTGTAGATATTCGTTCTGTTTGACTTTTTCTGCTTGACTACTGTGTGCACAGCGGGGCATCACGACCTCATTCTTAGCCTTAATAGTTCCTAAGTTGAAAGTTATCGACGAACGGACGGATGAGCAAATGGACCACACGGACGCATAAGACTTTACAGCATTTGCTGCTGAAGCCTGAGAGGATGACTTGAATAATTGAATAAAATTTATCGCTCTCTGCCGTATTATAAGGTCCAAAACTTTACACCCTTTCCATCCCTATGAGAACTATAGTAAAGAATAAGGTGAAAGTTTGGAAAAACACTTCAAACTCAAAAAACGGATAGAGGACATTAGACCTAATGCTGGGTATAGATACTACGGTTTAAATATTCGTCATGAGACGAATTTCGACTTCTTACCATAACTAAAGCCCCGCTAGCTAACTTTCACTCATACACGTAATTTTTATCAGCAGCGTTCGAACCCACGCTTTCACTTCCTAACACGCAATCCTGATCTGAAATTCGTGGCATTAACGAATTTATCACACGGCTCTCGTGCTATTGGACCGCAATACATGAGATAGCACGTTTAAATTTATCACAATTATATTTCCAGGAGTATATTTATGCTAACAACGGCAACTGAAGAGCCCATAACGTTAAATGGTGTGAACGTTAAACCTCACCTACCAAGTTGCATATGCTTTTGTAAATAGAACCTAAAAATCATTGACATGATGTAGCATTGGTCCCATTTTCTCATTTCAGAAAATTTCACTTTCTGCTACTTTTAGTTCAAGTGAGGGTTTAATCCTATATACATATTTATTTAGTATCCAAAGGTTAATATTAACATTCCTACCTATTTATTAGACTGTCAAGGAATGTAATAATGTGACATATTCAGAACCGAAATAGTAGTCAAGACATCATCTCATTATTATTATACATCATTCATTATCCATTGATATCCCCAATAGCCACTCCTTCTCCTGGTAAACCGAAGTGGCCCTTACATAAAATCTTCAAAATCAATCACATGTTTATGCAATTTCATTTTTACAAGTGTCAGTATTCATAATATCCATTGTCACATAGACTTCATCAAAATTCATTATATCTAATGTCGCATAGACTCATCAAAATTCATTATATCAAATGTCGCATAGACTCATCATATCCATAGTCATCATAATTTATAGTCATCATCATTATCCATATCCACTTTTCCGCGGTGTATTTGCTAATGATATCATATGTAAAGTTGTTGAATTCAAATTTTCGATACGAAAAGTTATTGACTCTGGTTGGAACTTGTAGTAATCTATATTTTAGAACAATATTTTCTCTGCTTGCAATCCTGAACAATGTAGATTATTTGCTGCAACTAGGTGGCTACATCTGGAGTTAATCTTATTTTCATACCAAACACAAAATCTTACTTACTTAAGAAATCCTCTTTAGTATGAATTTTTACAGATATCAGGTTTGTGTGTATTCAAGTTTACTATATTAAGCTTGTGTTTCATATTCAGTATCCTGGTACTTAAGATTCTTGTTCAGATATCTGGTTGTCCTCGGTGGATTCGAAGTTCGCTCATCGCCAATGGTTATTTCATTAACATTAGTACCTATTTATTAGAATTCCAAGGACATGTGACATATTCAGAACCGAAGTAGTAGTCAAGACAACATCATATTATTATACATCATCCATTATCCATTGTTATCCCCAACAGCTACTAGACTACAATAAAATTACAGCATAGAAAGCTTGACCACGATACCAGATTCGCCCTGAAATTAAAAAGGGCATCTGTAGGGATTTATCCTAAAAATCAATTCGTTAAGAAATTAACGGGTTGGCAAGTGTAATGGACCAGCAACTTGGGCGGTCATTTCATATCTTTCTCTCATAACTTCTCATTGTTTAGTGGTTCGTTTTCTTCCTCTTCTTCTTTGTCTATCTGTTATTTCAAAAACAGAGATAGTATTTTTTTTACTTCGGCATCAGCACATTTTAAAGGATACTCGTTTGCCCAACTATAAAGGATGCCGCCCAATACTTCTTCTTATGATATTGTTGGTTGCACGTTTTATTTATGAAAAGCTATTTTTCTTACATCTTATAGTTTCTTCCTATTCCTTTCTGCATAGCTTTGATGAGCCATGGGCTTTGAGGATCCAGAACCGTGTTGATGTTGGATATTTTAAACATATTTTCTCTGTCCTTTGAAGTAAGTTACTGTTCACGTTGCATGTGTGTCCTGAAGTGCTTCAGCAGATATATAGTCTAAGGATTTAATCTTTGTTGCATGACACTCTTGTCCAAGCCTCACCCTTTTGTCATTTCTAGAGTTTTATCCTTCTGCTTTCGCCAAATTTTCTCCGTTCTGGTTTTTCTTTTCTGACTTCTCTTCATGTATGCTTCGGGTGCTAAGACTACTTCGGTTTTATCTATTGGAGTAAGGCAACGATGGGCATGTACCCGCCTTGACTTCTCTCCGAACACGGTTATTTAAAAGTAATATCTCAAGTATAGTATAACTGTGCCCTCTCCTGTGACTTGGAAGGCGTCTCCCAATCGATGGAGAGTAGTCTTTCATTAAAAGTGGCGACCGTCACGAGAACTGCAATGTCTCTGTAGTCTGTCCGGCTAAGATCACTTTCATTAAATGTGGCTATCGTTGACCAGGTCTTCGATTCTCTGCCAATCTTCGAATTGTGTAAGAGTGTAATATGAGATAGTAGGCCAGTCTAGCATGTGCATGTTACTGGATCTATGGGTTCCAGTAACACTGTAGGTTGGATGTCATGAAATGAGTCGATGTAAGTTTATGTTGGCATTGAAGATGTTTTGTCATCTAATGTGCGTGGGAATGACGGAGGCGCTAATTGTATTAGCGCTTAGTAAATTTGACTCCCCGTTAATTCTCTTTTTATTATCTTTGTTTTCCTTTCTATTGATTATCTGTTGACAACGTAAACTAAGAAATTGCGGACGTTTTAAGAAATAGCTACATTAATTTCAGATAGTGTATTAATATTTAAATACTGTGAACAAATCTGGAGATATTTTGGGCTTTAGCTGTTGCATGTCAGCTTACGGAGATATTCTCTGCCATATGTGTTAACATACATATTGTGCCATTTGTTAGTAAGTAAGTTCGTGTTTAGTTTTATTTGCCATTCGCTTGTAGTGTTTTAACTGTCCAGATTATAACATAGAATGGCAGACCTTCAGTGTGATAGCGAAAAGGAAGGGAACTGCTGTGACTCGGGTAAGAAGGAACAAGTCATAAGCTGTAACAGGTGCTTTCGTAGGTTCCATCCTAGCTGTGTGCGGATACTAGGCCGCGCACATGACCGTTTAAGGGAAACGTATTTCACTTCATATTTTAAGGAATTCCAAGACAAAGCGCCTGATCCAGTAGTGGGTGAGGGACCAGTGAACACAGAAAAAACCTTCAGGGGAAAGTGTCACTGCGGGCTCCCGTAAAATGATTTTGAAAAAAACTTTGTAAGATGCTCGGTGAAATGAGAAGTAAATTTAAAATTCAACTCTTCCCAACAAAATGTATACTGGAGGAGAAATTCTCCTCGACAAATAGTAAACTCACTGACTAGAAGGAGGGTTAGGACTCCTTTACAGAAACTATTGAGGCTAGTGTTGGCAAGTTGGCCTCAGAAATTTCGTTAATGAAGATCAAGGTATACGAGGTCACCTCCAACCTAGTAGTATTGGAAAAACGCACAGAGGAAGTTGCGAGTTCAGTCCAGAGGATGGACTTCAGGCTGAACACGGAAATTCAATAGACTTCTTAACTGTGTGAGACCAGGTCTCGGGAACTTGGATCTGAGATTAAGCTCCTCAGAGATGAGGTGATGTCGCTCAGGAGCGAGTTGTCGGAAACCAAATGATTTTAATCGCCTGGTGAGCAGAATGAGACCAGGCTCAATAAACCTATGGAGACACGGCCTCGCCGTGGTCGAAGGTAATTTCCTGTAGTGTCAGCGGTGGCACTATTATCGCCACCTCGTTGGTCACCGCAGTGAGTACCGAATCACGTGTGACAGCATCAAATAACGGAGAATAGACTTTTCGGATGACGGGGAGACGACCGTATTCGTTCGGTTTGACGGTTCCTGCCAGCATTGGGTGCAATTCAACTTTCGGTGCGGTTCATCTTCTAAAGGTCCACTCAATTTCCCTATCACAGGTTAAGACGAGTAACAACATCGCTCAAACTACCGATCGCGAAACTTTAAGGTTAAATGCGGTCAGTACTCAGGTACCCAACGAAGTGAGAAGTCTGTCATTTTCATTACTTCTCTTTTCTTTGTATTTCTCTCTGGCTTTGAATTCGGTTGTGAATATCTTTATTGTTTTTTCGTTTGAGTCAGTTTCCGTCTATCCACGCCTACTTGTTCATCTTTTTAACATTCTGCCTCGCGATTGGCCAGCAGTCGAGGAAGATATACTGTAAATGGCTTGCGGTGGATGAAGGCTGCAGGAATGTTAGCTGCGAAACAAATATAAGCTATTGAATTAATTCGGCCCTCCAGAAATCAACTGCTAATAAGTATATATCAGAGGAAAATTTAAATTGAAACAAATTTAGCATCTGAAAATGAGAGGAGTAATCGGAAATTATATACTGAAGAAGAAATTGGTTTCCTGATAATGGTTTCCATATTGGCATGTCTGAGTGAACGAGGGATGCTGTAGTGATTCGAAATTGGTTTGTCTGTAATTGTGTATGTGTGTTAAGTAATAGTGTTTTCGTTCATGTGTGATGTGGCAGTGGTTTATTTTTCAATATTTCGTCTAAATGTTATTGTGTCTAAACCCCCTTCTGTGAATGGGTGCGTGAGTGAGTGTTTTCTTCAGTATGTTGAAGATGGGTTTGTTGCTTTTTGGTGAAATGTGTGCACCTAATATGTCGGAGGATCAAGGATCAGCGGTAGATGACATAACAAGTATGTGAAAGTTGTGTCCAAATTTCCTCCCCATGTTCAGATCTGTTTCACAATAAATTTGTTTGAAGTTTTACTTTACGTTAGCCATGATTTTAACTTAGCAAATTTCTCGGCTTGCACTCGCTCTCTCTACATTATGTTTCGATGTACATATTCTCTTCCTTACACGAATTTTTGGTTACCTGTTTAGAAATTGTCTTGCATGAAATTTTACTATGTAAAGTTTACTTTATTGGCCGTTATGACATTTAGTAATTTAGCTGAACGTATTGCAGTGATTACCGGTACTACAGTTCAAATATTTTTTTCGTTTTTGTGGTTTACCGTTTGCCAATCAGTAGGATAGAAGGTAATGCAACTGAACCTAACCTAACTTGAACCAATGTACTTTCGTGTGTATATCTTTGAAACTACGGTTATTCTGTATTCAGTTACTTTTTCGAAAGCAAGATATATATATAT
>JAGDQP010036018.1:0-19264 GCA_022664845.1 Lepisma saccharinum | reverse complement strand
TGGTATTTCAGCTGCCATTTTGAATCAAAGATTGTGAATTTTTTAAATCGTTGTTGTTTTCCTAAACTACTCTTGATAATACATCATTATGCCAAATTTCGTATCTCTGGCTCAAGCAGTTGGAAAATGAATTTATAACGCTCGCCATTTTGGATCCAAGATGGCGTCTTTAGAGATATTTTGTAATATTTTCATAATCTACTAATAATGTTGTACTGTCAAACTAAATTTCATTATTCTAGCGGCTGCCGTTTAGACTGTGTATTCTTTAAAAAGTTTAGGGTTGGCGGCCATTTTGAATCCAAAATGGCAACTCTTTCAAAGTTTTAAAAAGTTTTCTTAATTTGCTATCAATGATGTAGTTTCATACCAAATTGTACTGTTTTATCTTTATTCGTTTAGGCTGTGTATTCTTTGAAATTTAGGTTTGGCGGCCATTTTGAATCCAAGATGGCGACCTTTTCAAAATGTCGGAATTGTTCCTTTATCTACTTATCATCCTCTACCTTCATACCGAATTTCATGTTTCTAGCTTACTCCAAACACCCTAAACAATATGATGAGTGAGTGAGTGAGTGAGTCAGTTAGCCTAAAATGTGCAATTTCAGGGGTCCACAACTAGAACATAGTTTGAGATACGAATATGAAATTTTGTACATCTGCACATATTTACCATATCTCCTTAACGGCAATAGCTCATATTCCTATCTTTAACATCTTTTTTCTTACGGGGCCCCCAAATCATCGATTTTACCATAAACTCTTGTTCCTGTATAACATGCTTCTGGCAGTGATGACGTTTTCTGACGTGAAGAACTTGGCTCATGCACTGCCGTGCATGTTGATATATATATATATATAAATATATATATATATATATATATATATATATATATGTATACGTAGTACAACATTGTTGCTATTGAATGAAATGGGTAGTTTCACCTGTACTTTTTTCTCATCCACTTTTGATGTTTACTAAGACAGAATTTCTTTCCCATTATCATTTCTTTCATTTTCTTTCCGATTATCCTGTCTATTTATTTTGGACACCATTTCTAAATTCCATTTTTAGACAGAACTGATGGGAAATCCTAGAACAGCCTTAGTCGGAATGACCGACGTGATAAAAAATTGACACTGCTTCGCAGTTCATTGTTAATTCGAAATTACTGACTTCTACCAGAACAATGTAAAAATGCGCCACCTCTTTTACGGTGAAATATCCGTAAAAATGTTTCTACGATACATTCACTGTTACTAATACTGTAAATACGCAGTATAAAAATATAGTGACACCATCGTTAGCATTACAGGCCAGGCGTCCATGCTACTAGCCGTGGTTTTTTTTTTGCACAAATAAATAGTGACGTTGTGAATATCTTTATAATAAAAAAAATGTAAAAATAATGCATAACTATTATGTGATTGAGAAGGGAACGAGAGTGAGAAAGAAAGAAATAAGCATTCTTTCTCCTAGTCTTTGCCGTCTTCCACACCATCACCACTATCTGCTTTCGCTGTTGATTGCATTTTCACACGAAAATTGCTCTCCAAACCAGACATTAAAGCATGAGGGAGAAATAATTTTAATAAAGAATGCATTAAAAAAACATACCGGTAGTTTCCGGAAATGAAATATACACTGGGATTTGAGCGAAAACGAAGGATATTTCGGAAGAGAGTAATATTAAACCAGAAGTAACGGAAACTCTGATAGGAAAAGTACACATGGCGAGAGAAAGTGAGAGAGAGAGAGAGAGAGAAAAAGAGAGTTTTCTCTTTCGCTCAACAATCAATAAAACTTCATTTCCGGAAAAGGATGAAGACCCTTAAAATGTACCTTGTTGAGAGAGCTTAATGTAAAAAGCAGAAAAAGAAAATATGTAATTTTCTTGTTACGTATACGTATTGTAATGTATACAACTGTTTCCGTCTTTTTTCGTGTAGAAATTTGAAAGGACATTTCCATTGTTAGAAGGGATGTATTATGAATACCATATGTCCTCATTCCTGTCCTCCGAAAACATCCCAAGAACTTTCCTTAGAAGTTCACCAGGTCGTTTCGGACGTTAATAATAATCACACACACTCTATGGACGTAACTAGGCCCAGCGGGGCCCTGGGGCAGAGATTTGCCAGCGCCTCCTCCCAGGACCATGAAAATATAGGTCATACAATTACCATGTTCTTTTTTGTAGATATATAAATAACAATAATGCACAGGAGATACATGAGCAGTACCTTTTTGAGGTACATAGGATCATACCATTACATTCCATAGGCTTAATTGTAGGCCTATTTCCCATTTCTATTTCCTATTTCATAGACCATTACATGCCATAGGCCATTACATTTCATAGGCCTGTTTTATTTGAAATTATATTGAAACCGCCAAAGTAAGTAATTTATAGTCAGTGTCGCCTAAGCTCAACTTTTTAAAACTTAAAATGAAAACTCATAACTTCATTTAAAACTAATTTTTAAAAAATAATCTTACAATTATTATTAAATTTTGATAAGATTAATCTGTACATGATAATTCAATTCTATTTGAGTCAGACAGGATTTTATTTTAACCACATGTTCTATACCTAAATAAACAGTATAAAATGATTTTATTTAGGAACAAAACGAAGACGAAAAGTAAAAAAAAAAAACGTATTTTGATAACTCTCAAATCAACGTTTTATGCTTATTCTGGTATGCTATCAACATTGTCATGCTCATCATGGTATTGTCACACAATCAACAAATTAAATATCAATAGTGCCACATCTTTTTAAAATTATTGCTTTCCTACAGAATTGAGAATTTATTTAAAATATTGTTTGAAAAAAGCTTTTACAACTCTTTCATGGTACTAACAATTAAAACTTCACTGAAATGACATTATTTGTTCTTTTGACCTCCACTTTGAATTTAAATAACTTTCATTTATTATAATTAGAATGACAATTAATTTACTTCCCAGAAACTAATCGGAAATCACCCGTTGTATGCGTCGTATTTTCTCGAGCAATCCTAAAAACTGAATCAATCTTCAGTTTTTTCTTCACCTCTTGCTCCCTTTTTTTCTTCTGTCTACGCTTTGCCGCACCACTTATGTTGTGTCAGATTATTTTCGTGTCCCTTAATCCCCTTTACTATCCTCTCTAAGCGTAGCACAATTGAAACTGGCAGGGTTGGCGGCAAACTAGGCATGTGCGTAGGGCGACAACGACGTTTTAATAGACTCCTTCCTTCACAAGCATTCCCAACTCCATCCCCATTTAGTCGCCTCTTCCAAGAACAGTCATAATAAGCAGATATCAGATTGGCGACAAACGCGATTAATCCCGCCAACAACGGTTTCGCGTTAATTTTTTTACAATAATATTGTTTCAACGACGCGCTTTGATATGTAAGGAAACGCTTTGTCGTCAATTATTGGGCAACACAGTAACTCCATTGTGTCGCGGGACAGTCTTGATCGAAAAAAACCGACATCACGTGTCGAGCAGGGAGGTGGGTGAAGGTAACACATCTCCATTCTTAGACATAATACACCACCACTACTGTACCACTACAACGGTTTATTTTATTTTTTCCATTTTCCCAAAAATGCTTTTTCTAATGGACTCAATTTCGTATTTACGTTTTTCGTATATTCACGACAGAGTCGTCGGGACCCCCTGAGCCCGTGGGACCCGCGGCCGAGCCCTGGTCATCCCAGGCTAGTTACGCCCCCAACAAAAGAATCATTTCCGCATCTTATTAGTAGCAATAACATATATCCATCTCTACTCTTCAAGCTGAATAATTCTAGAAAGATAGAAAATGGTTTGTTTTCGTCAGTAGTCTATATTTAACTTCCTAAAACTACAAAATGTTTGTGACGTCAGCCACTTTCGTGAGTGCATACACAAGAGCTAGGGATCTTTGCATCTGCCCCCTTCTAGGCGAAATATGTTTTTTTTTGTCATATGGGCCGTTTAAACGATGTTCTATTATTGCATTTTGTGTTATAATATGTTCCAATAAATTGTGTTACATTATTGTGTTATAGTAAAATGGATAGTAAAATAGAACAGTAATATCAGTTGTATTTTTGTATAACTTTGGGATCATCAGGAATACTTGTAGTTCTTGTGATTTCGGATAATCAAGCTTATTAGAAAATGTTGTCTAGCGGAGTTATTTGTATCGTTATTCGGTCCCACATGTGCGTGCAGAATCTAAACAATTTCGAAAGGTCATTATATTTTCTCTTGTAGCTGCTTTTTTTTAAAATCTCGTCCTCTGAATGACAGCGACTATCGAACACACAGAAAATAAGCATAAACGAATAATTATTTAGAAGTACAAAACGTCGGCATTGCATAATGTCCCGAGTACATTTTTCCTTAAACAAATTGTTATTGTAGATCCTTCTCCTTCAAGAATATTTCAGATGTCCCACAGAGAAAGAGAGAGAAAGAGAGAGAGAGAAAGAGGGAGAAGAGGAGATGCTTCTTTCTTCGGGAAAATTAGAAGCAAAGCTATTGGGTATATGTTCAAGAACAACTTGCTTCCCCTTCCACTCGAAGTCTGTACCTTTGAATTCAGTGTCTGGTATTATTTATACATACTTTTTGGTAACTTTATACTTTCTCATTTTAGCCTGAAATTTTGGAATGAAAAAGAAGACTGCCAGAGAAAGGTAAATATGTACTAGAGCCCTGCAAGCCTTATGCTGACCCTGACCAATTACTTAGTCGGAAAATAGTTGGGGAAGGTCGGTCCGTCCCATGAGTGGCGTTTGGTGGTCGGGCCATTTCCTGGACCGTCGTCGGTCCCTCAACTTATCGGCATATGGGCGTAACCCCAGCCAGCACACGCCCGCCGACGTTAGCTCCTTGTCGATTATTTCAAAACCAGACGTCGGCCCCACCTTTGCCGACCAAATGCTGACGTCCCCTAGCTTGCTGGGAGAGAGCGAGCATGCAGAGAGAGACAGTGCCTGAGTGGTTGAGAGAATTTTATATACTTGCTCGTTTTTCTCATCTTTACCCCTGTGTTTTGAGATTATACAATGTTTCACTCTAGCAATATTGTTTTCCTAAGAATAATAATAACATGAAGACATTGAGACAAAAAACAACCAAGAAATGTTTTAATGAGAGCAGTTGCTGTTTTCTTCTCTAACAAAAATAAGAAATAAGCAACAGTGTTTCCTCTAGCTGTAAAGAGGGGAATGTCGCAAAATGCTTTTCATTATTTTTAATTTCTCAAGGTTAGTTCCGTTCACTTTAAAAAAGTTGAATGATTTACCTTCTTATTGTCATAAGTTGAAGAATTATATACAGAGACTGAAATATAATATACACCTTTCAAACAATTACGATGTCTGAGAGGGAAAGGAGTCCAAATGGGACGTGTCTTAGTCACAAGTGGCTTAATATCTTGACAAATGATGCTGTAAGGCTAAAAGCTAAGCCAATCACAATCAAAGTTCTAACCAACACATGGATTTGAGCGATGTTTACGACTGAAGCAGTATCACACGCAAGTGACCCGATGTAAAAATTTCACTGTCAATTAAAAAAAAAAAACATTTTTCTTATTTTTATATGGGCCAGTCTAGTTACTTTGGAATTCAGCCCGTCACAATTTGCCTTTAGCTGTTAAAATCCACACCTATGCCGGGACTCGAACCCGGGACCTTCGTGCCGATGGCCTAGCGCCGCAGACCGCTCGGCCACCCGGTCGGCTGATTGTCAATGAAGTAACACTACGCAATAGACAAGCATAGAAATCACTTCTTAATGTTTCAAAATTTATTTTCGACAATAATGAATGGCAAAAATGTTTAAATTGATTCTAAGGAGGTGTTATCGTAATAATACCCCGAATAATATTTTATATAAAAACATGAGTAACGTATAATAATAATAATTTCACGATTCGAATATAATATTAATAAAATTTTAAGGAGTGAAGGATAATTAAGCAAGCAAATAAGTATGACCTGCAGGAATGACTATATCATCAACAAAATGTTGTGACTATTTTGAATTTGTGTTGTTTTGGAGGCCTATATCTATCTAAAATGCTATTCAATCTTTAAAGCACTAAACATGGCATTAATTCCTCAGTTCCAGTTTAAGTCAATAGTAAGTCAGATTATATAGAAAAGACTGGTACATGTATGCTTGTGTGGTATTCATATACGTATGTATCTAAATAGATTAATCAACGAAATGATATCGGTTATAGCAACGCAAATTAGGGTTATGGAGGAGAGAAGACCAGCAGAAATTGTGTGTGGGTGTGTGTACAAATACTACGAGGCGCTTGTGATTATATTCCCACGTTATTGAACCGACTAGCGGAATGCAATTGTGAAACATTGACGACTAGGAAAACCCTTTATATTTTCCCCTCTCTCCTGGCCCTTTAAAAGGCCGCAGCCTTTTGACTAGGATATTAATGACCTCTGAAAAGCCAAAGTACAGGGCAAAAGATGTAGAAGACAACTGCAGGGGAGGGAAAGGGTGCTTTATCCATGTAAATAAAGTCAACAGTGTGTAGGAGAAGGGGTTAGAAAGAGGCTTTATTTATTGCTGGTAATTGGAATAACTGAGGGGAGTGTGAAAATCAATGCTGAAGCTTCGATTATACCACATGGTGTTTTCAAACTGTGTTTCAATTAGATACTCTCAAAATCTGTGTGAACATCATAGAGTGGAAACGTCATGGATGATAGGAATCTGCATTGACATACAAAGATCACGTATTAACTATTTATACGTTGCTATTTCTGCTGAGTTTTTAAACCGCGTGCGACTAATCAAAGTAAATATTTTTTAGCGACTGATAAGTTAACAAATAGAAAAATAGACATGTTAAAAAAAATACAAAGAGATGAGTTTCGAGTATACTTGGGCTGCGCTTTAGGGTTACAAAAATGAACTCAGGAATTTTGCGGATTCATTTTCGAGTTTCAAGAAATATTCTGTACACAACTTTAGAATAGATATAAATTTTAGAACTATTTCAATTTTAAGATATACCTTTGTTACCTTAGATGCCGTAGTTTGCCCTGGACGAACACAGAAAACAAATTATTAACTCGTACGACTACTACTATAACGACTTCTTCGTAATTATACACAGCTACAAATAACACTATTAAAACTATCAATATTAGTATAGCCTTTACTAATAATACAATTCCTACAACTATTTCTACTACCACTACTACTAATGTTCTAATTAAACTTTAGAGAATAGTTATTGTTGTACCGGGTTTGATTATGATCAGTGCAAAAATTATCACGTGACACACTTGAATTCACTAGAGCAATAAGACGAGTTATTGAGTATCGTAATGGGCCTCTTCCAAATAATAGGAACATGTTTTGTCACTGCCTGAAAATGAAGAAGTAGATCTAGCTAATCTGTTGTTTAAAGAGTTGTATTTACAAGCACCAGAGGACAAAGACATTGTAGTTGCTTGAGGGTTCAAGGAGGAATTAGAAGTCTGCTCATCAAAAGGTTTAAATGCGTTAAATAATACACTGAAATCAACATTCGTAGAAGCAGATACAAGACGTCTATTGCATGCTGTTAACAGCCAAGTTAAGACAGTGGTTGTGTCATCCCGGGACACCGATGTTCTCCTGTTATTGGTTTCCCCCTACTACCGTGCGCAATGCAAACATCTTCGGATGATGGCAGGAACATCAAAGAAACAGCGTAATTTTCAATTTGTGATGATTTTAACAAACTACCAAAGGTTCGTCTACAACACTACTTCCATTTCATTCACTAACTGGATATGATACCACCTTCCATTTTGCAAATCACACAAAGCGATCATCGTGGGATGTTTTAAAAAAGCATCATGACGTACTGAAGAACTTAGGCATTCGTGAACTCACAGAAGATACTATCTGATCTGCAGAAACTTTCGTTTGTAGAATATATAATGTATGCAGCACAGACTCTGTAGATCCAACACGACATATTTTGTTCTCCAAAACTTTCAAACCAGAACAAATTCCACCTACAAGTGATGCCCTTCGTTTCCATTTGATGAGGGTACACTACCAAGCTATGATGTGGAAAAATGTCCATTGTGCCATACCTTACCTTCCTGATCCTGTGGGAAATGGATGGGTGCATGGTGATGGAGGACTTGATTAGGGTATTTTGATGTCATGGAATCTAATCCCTGAAAGTTGCCTCGATATTATTTCATATGGATGCAATAAAAATGTGTGAATCAAAGATGCAAATATAGCAAATCGTAAATGAGGTGCATATCAATATGTGCCTGTCATTATCAGAGTCATTATCTGAATGGGACTCCTTGTATGAACATAGTGTAGTTCGGCAAAATTGATTATATGTGCTGCTCGGTATCAATATGACACATCAGTTTGCAATACTGGAAAATTTTGCAAAGTCTGAACATTTTGTGTAATAATGTTTAAAACTGTCCTTTTTGTGTTTATTATTGAGATTAAAATTATTTTTCTTAATAACCATCTTTACTGCCATATACGATCTATCTGCACTCCTATAGGACTATCAACAAGTTAACATCGTAAAGTAGTTTGATAATCTTGATCGAGAAAACCGTCTAAACATGGCAAGTTACTGCTTTTTTTTAATACAAGCTCAAATTCCGAACATATGGCTTGGGAACCGGTTTAATCGAATTCAGCATACTTAATTACGTCAAAAAGAAATGTTTCCAACTTTTACCCTAAAATGCGCCTAACATTCGCATATATTAGAAATCCGTCCAGTTTAGTAAGCAATTTTACCTTCCTGCTTTAAGTTGTATTATATATTTTTCCTGGTAGCAGGATGTTCAAATTGTACAGTTGTGTTAATACAGTGAGCAGAATAAAAAAAATATATCTGAATGTGTGTGTGTGTGGACGTTTGTGCGTAACTCTGTTATAGTTACCTTCTGGGATTTTGTGTGTCGGAGCATGAAACGAGGTTTTCCTTAGACAAATGAGCATCGTTGGATTTCTAGGCTTCCTCATCTTGTAATAGAATTAGCTATAGGCTCCGCTGGCAACGTAAACTTGTTTGTGCGAATCTAAGTTTCCTCGTCTTTCCCAAAGGGGCGTTTTCACATGACAGGATACGTACAGTAGTTGCTTCGGAGAAGAATCTGAGGAATCTAAAAAAAAATAAAAAGGAAGAGACTACCTCTAAACCTGGTAATATTGTTTGCTGCTCGATTTCTCTTTCCGCATTTGCTTTCTACATCTATTCTTCTCTGGAATCATAGGAAAAGAATGAATTGAGTGACCGAGATGACAAGGGAGCGAGCAGCATAAAAAATAGTACCAAGCAAATAAATTTAATCTACCAAAAATGTATTCTGTGTATATTGCCTACACACGATTTACTGAACCAATAAACCAAACATAAATTTTGTATAATTACTGGAAGTAGAACAATCCATTTCAGTTCGTAGTCGTCTTCATTTTAATCCTTGGTAATGTCCGTTCACCAAAACAGAAGCTACTCTTTCAAGTTACCGCATTATTGGGAAATTATTTTTGAACTTAGAATTTTAAGTTTATTTGAGGTTTTAAGGCTCTATGACTTAGGGTCGGGGAAGGGAAGGGAAAGGATAAGGAAAGGAGTCGGCCAGACCCGGAGTTGAAAGTGTCTGGTTTCATTTAGGAAAAATCCTGGTAAAACCTCAGTCGAGATGTTCGGCTGCTGAGATTGAACCCATGACCTGTTGGATGTGAAGACAATGTTCTACCGCTGAGCTAGGGCCGATCGCTAATTATTAATGAAAAAAATAGAACGTACTATAAGAGTTGTAATTGTGAACAGTGTTGTACAATTGCTTTTTAATACCACATTTAACCAGTAGTATTCTTGCCCATCCTTCCTGAAGTTTTACCAAGGTTTTTCTTCCATCACACCAAGGAAAGTCCGGGATGGTACTTTGAATTTCAAGTTTGTTCCTTTAATTCTGTCGACTATTATAATAGAAAATTTTCACTTTTTTTCATTCTTGCCACTCTAATTGCTATTGAGTCTTCAATATATACTGGCGGAAAGTGAAATTCCGACGCCAGTAAGGAGTTTAGCAATTTGAAATGAATTTGAACAACAGATTGCTCTACATGTTGGATTATATTGATTAAAGTTGCAAAGGTTTTAACCCATAGAATACGTGCAAGTCTAGCCATACGGAGAAAGCGAAATGAACTGTTCATAAGCGTTAGTATGACTGGGAAACGTTGAACTAATGAAGGCACGATTGATTTTTTTACGAACTGATGTATCGCAGTTTTTCTGATTTTTCAGGAGAGCAGTTTTAAGATTTCGCGCTTTGTTAAGCTCACTATTATGCTGATGTCTTTCAACGTATATTTGCATTTTTTGCTCATTTGAAGTGTATGAGCGAGCAAACGTCTATGTGATATTTTGCTTGTATTGAGGAAAACGGCAAGGAACCTAAACCTTCTCCGCAAAGCGAGGTAGCGCTGTATCATGTAACATAGACTTTTGTTTCATCAAACTAACACTGTTTATTAGGGGTGGGTAAAACGGCTACTTTTTCGTAGCAGTGATAGCATTAACTTCTATTTTAAAATAACTGTGAAAAATAGCACTTTAGGAAAAACATTTCTAAATGGGAGTTATTTGTTCCCAAGTTTACAAACCAGTGTAAACGCACCATTTTAGACTAACTTATATCTCTGTAGCTTATTATTGGTGTTGTAGAGTGATAGACTGCCGTTAGGACTTGGTAGTGCAGTTCAAATAAAACTGTCGGAAAACTATTGTGTGTTATTATCGGAGCTTATAGAGATTCAGCTACATATTATATGCGGGAATAATTAGTGCAAATATAATTAAATGTTAATAGTTAGTTGAAATTCCGTTGGCTGTAAATGAGGAATGTTAGACAGTACCAACAAGCAGGCTAATAAAAATACGTATTACATAATAGTTGCTTCGGATTAAATAATTTATTTATGAGCTTTTCGCATCTTTGGTTCAGGTTGGATTAAGTTGTGTAGAAGATGTGGAAAGTATCAGTCAAAGCCTTATCCTAACCGGTAATATCTCGGCATACCTCTGGTGCATCTGAGGGAAACTGGTAAATTCGGCCGCGGTCTTTGAATTCAAATGTGTTTTTTTCACGACCTTCAAGCATCCTCGAACCGGGATAGAGGAGGGGAAATGATTCGAGAAGGTGCCAACCAGGATATTAGTTGAAAGTACCATCCGGCATTTTTCTGGAGTGATATCAAAATCCCTGAAATAAAATCTCAGAAGCAAAGATATTGATGGATCAGAAAAGAATGATGCATTTTATTCTCCGATCATGTTTAGAATGTCCAAAATATGGGCACCTCCAAATTTTGGGCACTCGGGTGCAATTACTCTGATATATGTCGATGATATAAAAGTCAAATACTGTGTGTGGTAAGTGATCAAAACGTGTGGAAATGTTCTTATGTTTTTAAATTTGTGAAAGAAATCGAAGTCAAATACACAGTAATGGGTACTATTGGAGGGTGTTTTTTTTTTTCGTCGCAGTCTTGAGGTTCGCCATATTGAATCTCGATCTATTTCCTAAAATGAAAACTGGGTCGTGTAATTCATTCTGGGCTAGAAGTTTAAGACAAATATGTTTCTGAAGTTAGTTTTGCAGTAAATGTATTATTGTGAGAGATATGCTGCTTCTCTGCGGGTAATGAAGCAATAGCTTGAAAACACCAATTTCGTTTTGAAATTAAGGAAGAAATTAAACTAAGGCACTACGGCCAGGAACAATTTGTATGTATTTGGGTTTCATTTCCTAAGCTATTTCAAAGCGAAATTGGTGCTTTTAGACTATTGCATCATCACCCCCCAAACAAATATCACATGCTGTTATGTCTTGCAATAATACCTTTAAGGAAAAAACTGACCTCACAAACGTATTTTTCTCGTGAAATTCTAGCCGAGAATGACATATTGCACGACCCACTTCCCATTAAGAAAATCAGTCGAAATTCAATATGGAGGACATCAAGACGTTTGCCATTAAGAACATATCATCCAACAGGTAGTGTTTTCCACCAAGTATCCATTACTGAGTATCTGAATTCCATTTCTCTCAGAAATTAAAAAACAAAACAAAAAAACATAAGGATATTTCTACACGTTTTGATCACCTTTCGCAAACAGAATTTGACATTTATATCATCGATTCCCCCAAAGTAATTGAGCTCGAGTTACCAACATTTGCATATTCACATACTTCGACATTCTAAATATGACAGAAGAAAATATATATAATTCTTTTCTGGCCCATCAGTACGTTTGCTTGTCAGGACGGTCGGTCGGTCGGACCTATGACCTCCTGAATGCCAAACCAACTCTCTACTACTAAGCTGCGGGCCTCAAACCCGCGTACTTACGCATGACCAATCTGAAGACCACAAAGTTACTGCCTGTACAACAAGAACTAGGTAACAATTGCTTTGAGTAGCCCAAACTTACTTTTTACTTTCGCAAACACAGGCGCACAAAATATTATTATATGGTTATTATGGTATAATGAAACGAAACATTAGTGAAGTACCGTCGTGTTTGTTTCTGCAGATAAGGGACAAAGGAAAAGATGACTCGTTCGGGATAGAGAGTTTCGCTTCAGGATTCGACTCCAGAGCAACCTGTTACCGTTGCCGTGAAGTAGAGTGAATCACGTGGTCAATAAAAAAACTATCGAACCTGACTTAACCTAGCCTAACTAATGGTTAATAAACTTGATATGCGTATATGTAGAAAAAAGAAACATTATTTTTCTGAAAAAAAAAAGAAAATAAAACACCACGCTGCTGAGAACCGAGCCCAGTTCAGCGGATTAGCTGTCCTATACTATAGTCACAACGCTAAGCAGGAACTTGCTAGCCGGAGCTTGTCAGTGTTTTTTTTTGTGCAGCACTGCTTCATGACACGCCCAAGAGTGAAAACATGTGGAGTTACAAGGGCGATACTTTCTTCCCAGAATGACTCTTAGAAATAGAAAATGAAGTAACAGCTTTCACCTGTCTTTTTTCATCGGTCTGCTCTTGTTGATTCCCTTTTAATGTTCGCAGGAAAGTAGCAGTTAAGGAAGTAGGTGTTACGTTTCAAAGTCGTAGCAGTGAAAAATAACTTCTAGGACATATTCTGCCCATCCCCAGCTATTTTGCCGTGCGCTCACTCACGGAAAGGATATGTAACCTAGACTTTAGTTCCACAGTTTTTGTAGTTTATTTGCTTCCAGAAAATTCTGAATTCCGAGGCTATTTGTTGCAGTATGCTAAAACCAAGTGCAAATACATATCAAGAACACATCAGAGACCTTTGTTTCGTACATAACTCCACTTACATCAAAATGTCACAGAGACGTTTGTTCGTGCATACACCCCGTTTCTTGCCAAAGAATCATATTTCAGTTATATAGAAATGTTTTTCAGTACTTTCTTTAAACAAAAAGAACACATACAAATAAATAATGGGCACTCCAATGAGATACGACAAAATTAAAAATAAATATAACTCCTCTACCTTTAGATATAGAGATACTCCAGTTACAGAGAACTGTAGAGTTCTCGGAGAGAAACATGAGAATGGTCGTAACTCAAAAGTAGATTATTTTCAGATGCGTCAATTCGTAAAAATTCGACGATATTGACAATTAACCCAATTTGAACCTATGTTACAGTTGAGAGGGAGGAGTCTCCTTTTGGAGATCATGGAAATTGCGTGGGGAGGCCGTTTCTAGTAAACATCTGTTGTCAAACTCCATTCAGGCCATAATGACACCACGAAATTCCTATGATAAACCGAGTACCGTCGATGTTATCCCGAGCAATCATGACGGAAAACGTTAATTCGAGAATTATGCTGTTTCAAAACAATAAGACTTTTCCCCATACTAAAGCTGGAAGACAACTTGGAGAAGAGAAATTGTTAACCTCGCCAGCAAGATTACCAGGATGCCTTTCTTAAGGAAAAGGTCGGACACTTTTGGTACATTTATTGTTTTGACAACTTTCTACTCACTTCCTGTAGATATTTTTGCAGTATGTGTTGTCAACTATCAAAATTTACTCAGTTCCGCATCTAATTTATTCAATATATATATATATATATATATATATATATATATATATATATATATAGAGAGAGAGAGAGAGAGAGAGAGAGAGAGAGAAAGCCTAATGAATTTATTATGATCTAAGTAACTTAGCTAATTTAAGCTGTAAACTATCACATCCCGGATTTTATCAATGCTCTCACCAAGTTCTTTTTTTTAAAGGTTGTCTTGATAACCAGAATCTCTTATTCATATATTCTTGTATCTTGTCAAAGATCCACTACAGTGTTATTATTCAGATTTGTTCAAGAATACAATATTTCAATTATTTATTCATCTATTACATATTTCATTCATTCATGTCGTAACTTACATGTTAATTAATATAATGATTAATAAATCAAGATATTATATTCAAAGTCTCCAAATTTATTGTATGCATAATATCAAATCTTTATCCATGTAAGCAATACTCATTCATTCGGTTCATTAATGTATTCATTCATTCTTGCAATTGTTCCTTATACGTGTATCCAATAAATCAGGAAGTTACGTTGAGAATGATTTTAATTCACGTCAGATATTTATGAATTCATGTATACAATAGTTCATTCATTCATTAAGTTTATCATTCATGCATCCATCTAATCGGTTATAATTCGTGTATTTCATATATCAATGTTATTTATAGGCTTTCCTATTTAATTCGTCTTCCTTGTTTAGGACATTCATAAATTCATTTATTGAAAGTTTATTCAATCTATCATGCTTCATATACGCATTATTCATCTTCAGTTTTAGTTTATGTGCCCACAATATGATCAAAACTATATTTGCTTAGCATATTTTTAACATGTCATCTGGGGGCCTCGGGACGGGTGTAACACATAGTTCTTTTACCGCTCATATAATCAACTTTATCCGTATCCATCCTTTTCATCTGGGGTCAGTCTCCTCCATTGGCGTTAAACAGATACACGAATGCCATTGGTTAACGACTGTAAATCAATACCAGTCGGATCTAAGTTGATATAAGTATGCACTGTATCCTAACTCGCAGTATAAAACACAGATATATACTTTCAAGGTTTTACTTTCTGTCCTTTGAATACATGCAGGAAACACTGTTACATAATATTAAGAGCGAAATGATATGAGTTTGTAACACTGTTGAAGCCATAATTGTTTAAGCGATACACAGGCGCACACTTTACACTAGCTACATAGATAGATACAAATGGATGGATAATCGACACGCACGGAACAAATTATCCAAGAGATGGCTTCAGGAAATATATGGGAAGTAACATTATATTTTTATCCTCATATTTTTTTAAAATATATTTCCTTGAAGAAGAAGAACCAGTGAGTTAAAGATAAATTATAAGGAACTTTTGTTAGAAAGATTAAATCTTCCTGTCAAATGTTTGAAATAAAGAGATAAATTACTTTCATTTGTTTCTAATGTTCTCACGTTAACGATAAAATGGTTCATGCACGCAATATTGTGATCAAATGATTTCTGTTCTGTCTCTTTCTCATTATTTTTAACTTCCTTCAATCGATAAATTTGTCCACAAAAGCAAGTGCAGGTCTACGATTTTTTAAATTAAAAAAATCTCTAAATACATACAATTATTTTTCAATTTAACTTCCGTTTCTTACAAAGAATATGACAGTGTGAAATCAATGCTCGAAAACATAATGAAGTGGAAAAAAATATGAAACAAATGCTAATATTGTTTCAAAGAAAACTTGACAAAGGATATTTTATGACAAATTTAAGTTTATCTCATTAATGTAATCTTCGAAAATAAAGGTCCTTTTTGAGCTACTAATTAATACCTTAAGTCACTTGCAAACTTCATTTTCTAAAATTATTATTAATTTCAACGAACACACCGTCACCCTAGTCTTGTTCCTTTATATCAAGTTTCGTGACAAAGATAAAAAGGAACTAGTTTAGAATTCAAAACAAGAACTCCTTATTTTAATCACTTTAAACAAAAATGTAATCAGAACGATTATTTTCCATGATTATAAAAATCGTAGACACAATATTGACAACATTCTGTTTAAGTTTATGATGAATGAATTGTAAGAAATAAAACTTGTTTAGGAAAGGTAAAAAGGGTTAATCTGATCCATCATTAAATAATGAAAAGAACTGAATAATGTTTGCATGTGGAACGAATATTCTACAGGGACATTTTATTTGTTTTCAGTGCTAAGAAGAAAATACTAAATGGTTCAGTTCAACAGTCTTCATTCCACTAAAAAATCTCTCGTGCGTTGTTTATATATATGTACGTTAAGTCCGTTGCCACCCCGTGTATCTTCGAAACAACTACGAATATGAGCAAGCGCAAAAATACGTCCTTCATTATTTTGAGGGGCTTGAATTTTGATCTATAAAAGTTCCACCCCAGACCCCTCCAAATAGGGGTACGAGGGTCAACTTGAAAAGTTCAAATGGCAAAGGGGGTCGAGTAATATATCATTTGAAAGATCTCGACAAAAGAAATATTTTGCCGAAAGTTTCATGTCGCTATGTTTACCCCATCCAAAATAGCGGTGGTCACATTTCGTGTCCATAAAGTCCGTTGCCACCATGTGTATCTTCGATACGACTGCGAATATGAGCAAACGCAAAAACACGTCCTTCGTTATTTTAAGGGACCAACATTATTAGCTATAAAGGTCCACTCCGTGTACCCTAAGAGGAGTAAACAGAGATCAGGGTCTACGTAAAATAGTCAAATGATAGAAGTGATACCTAGTTTCAACGGATTTGACACAAGAAATAATTTGGGGAAACCTTAAAAGTTCCATATTCCAAGTGGCAGTTAAGATAAAAGTTCTAAAACGAAACTTCTGTTCCTCACTCAGACAGCAAGAGGTCTACAAATTACTCTTCACAGGAAATATGTATCTAACTGTTGTTGTCATGATTCTTTTCGAGGTTCTAACATACCCACAAGTAAGCTGCTATGTTAGTCCCATAGTTTTGTAATGCTAGGAACATTTCAAAACATTTTCTTTTTCTTTAATTTTCTTTATGAGGTTTTGATGATGGATGTAAATTGTCAGTGTTATGAAGAGGTTCCAAATTGCTAACAATGAGTTTTCTAGCATGTTCCTACGTACATATGCCTTAACCTTCATATACGTTCATATATTCGTAGCGTTTTCGTGGATAATGTGCAGCACCCGCCTCCCCCTGCAGCACCCGCTTTCGGTTTAGTGCTGGATAACGACGGCGCGTAATGTCGTATACCCGTTGCAGCTGTTTAGCATACAATGCCCCATCTACGGAACGACTATGTGGAACGAGCTCCTAGTGCACCGGACCTTCGAAATTCCACCACACACAGTATTGTCTTCTCTTCAAACCGCCCTCTTCGAACCACTGGCTGCGCCTCGGTACCTGGTCGAAGCATTGTTTCCCGGTGTCAGGATAACGAAGAAAGATCCACTTTTCATCATTCGTGATGATCCGCCGCCAAAACCTGTCGTCAGTTGGGTTTTGAAGCAGTTCTTCACACAGGGTCACACGTTGTTTAGCTTGAGCGGGAGGCAAATCATGGGGAACCATTCTCGGTTGCCTGGAACGAAACCCAAGTTGATGCAGATGACGAACGACACTGGTTTGTGGTGTCTGGACCTCATCTGCCAGCTGACGGGAACTGGTTCCTGGGTTTCCTTAAACAGCGTTCAGGAGGGCATTGATATCCGTCGTCAGAGGGCGTGAACTCTTGGGCTTGTCATCCAGACTGGTGTCACCAGACCGAAAACGTTGAAACCACTTTCTAGCTGCGGACAGGTGTACAGTACCTGCACCTTCTACGGCACAAATTTCCTTGGCTGCTGCTGCTGCATTCAACCCCTTTTTCCAGTAATGGCGCAGAAGCACACGACACACAAGTTTCTCCTCAGTCTCCTGCCAACTGTGTATTCAACGCGTAGTTTCTCCCACACTCCGTTAGCGCTGTGATCAGACAGAAACGTAACACGCTTTCTGCCACCACCACCTTCACCTGTTCTACACGTTGCACATGGTTTTCCGGCATCGAGTGGGCGGGGCCACCCAACGCTACGAGCATAAGACTCACCCTAGCACACATATATATCATCATCATCATATTCAGCCGTTTTCTATCCACTGCTGGATGAAGGCCTCCCCCTTTTCTTTCCACATATCTCGGTCTGCTGATATCCTCATCCATGTAGCTCCTGAAAAACGCTTGATTTCATCTACCCATCTTACATTTGGACGTCGTCTCGGTCGTTTCTTTTCTCTAGGAATCCACTGTAGTACATTTGTCGTCCACCTTCCATCTGTTCGTCTAGCTATGTGACCGGCCCATCTCCACTTCATCTTCTTCGCAGTCTTGATTACATCCTCTACCTTTGTTTGTGCGCGAATCCATTCATTTATCTTCCTGTCCCTCCTGGTTATTCCTCCATTGCTCTTTGTGTGACTCTCAATCTTTGAGTCGTTTGCGCATTCAATGTCCAAGTTTCGCACCCGTACATCATTACAGGTAAGACACATTGATTATAAACTTTACGCTTCAGACACATTGGAAGTTTGCTTTTGAAAATAAAGTGTAGTCTTCCAAAAGAACTCCACGCCATTTTACATCTTCTATTTATTTCATCAGTCAACTTTGCATTCGATGTTTTAAGCTGGCCTAGGTAAACATACTCATCAACTATGCCTATTGTCTCTCCGTTAATCTTCACTTCCTTCTTTGCAGCATGTTGGTTGTACATTACTTTTGTTTTACTTAAGTTCATTTTAAGGCCGATTTTCGAACTCTCGTTACTCAGTTCTTCCATTCTGGTTTGTAGTTCTTCTGCACTTGAAGCAAACAGGACTATATCATCAGCGAACCGTAAATGATGAAGATATTCGCCATTAATTTTAATTCCAACTTCATCCCAGTTTAAATTCTGGAACACTCTCTCCAGGACCGCACAAAACAGTTTTGGAGAAATTGAATCTCCTTGCCTTACCCCTTTTCCAACTTTAAATTTTTCACTGTCTTGATGCAGCCTAATGACAGAAGTGGCAGTCGAGTAAATGTTTCGCAGTAACTTGATGTATGCACTTTCGATGCCTTGATGTTCAAGTGATTTAAGTACTGCTGACAAGGAGACCGAATCGAAAGC